>CAUYON010191370.1:0-14059 GCA_963573935.1 Arctocebus calabarensis
GCATCACAGCTCACAGCAACCTCCAATTCCTGGGCTCAAGCGAGTCTCTTGCCTCCACCTCCCAAGTAGCTGGGACCACAGGCACCCGCCACAATGCCTGGCCATTTTTTGGTTGCAGCCGTCATTGTTGTTTGGCGGGCCGGGCTGGATTCGAACCCGCCAGCTCAGGTGTACGTGGCTGGTGCCTTAGCCGGCCGAGCCAAGCTGAGTTTTCTTTCTGGCACAAAGCAATGTAGGAACTAGCAATGCTTACATGCTGAGGGACTACCAGTAAGTCCTTACCACCACCCCCCAGCCCCAACAGTGGCACTGACCTTTGTTAGCCACCCTCCCACCCACTTGCATCTCTGCTAGTGACACTCAAGGTCTGTGCCCAAACATGGGTGTATATTCCTTGACATCTAAACCATAGAGTCCCATGAAACTAGGTCCAACCCCTGTGTGCCTCCTTGTCCTGCCTGTTTCCATCTCAGTGAACAGGATACTCTGTGGCTCCACTTCCTGAAATGATCTGGGCCCTCTAAGCAGTAGGGAGAGGGGCCAAAGCCATGATGGACCCTTCCCACCTCTGGAAGATGCCCCCCACTTTGTGCTAATAAAGCTTTTATATCTGCCTCAGACTTGTGTGAATTCATGGGAGGTGTCATGTCCAGCCAGAGTTATTTCTAAGCAGCTGTGCCACAGCCCTATCCTCCCACTCCTCCCCTAAGAAAAGGATGTGGGTTCAAGGACAAACCCTGAGGTTCTGGTCCACATCTGGGGCTTTTTAATGACTCTAGCAAAAAGTAAAGGCTCCTCTCCAGAAAAGGCAACAGTATTTGGCTTCCAATGGGGTCTGGAATCCCATTCTCATAAAGGGAAGGGACTATCTTTTTCAGGGCTTAGGGGCCCTCTAGGGGCCTCCGTCCTCTCTTGGGCAGGGTTGAGAAGGCAGTGCCCCAGGCCTCCTTATCTCCAGAACCAGCCCTGGCTCTCTGGAGTGGGCCCACTCTTTGCTATGGGGTCTGTGTTCCTCTCGTTGCTGTTGCTTTTGTTGGCAACTGCATACTGGGGAAGCGAGAGTGTACTGGAGGGCCCAGCTAAGCGGGAACAAAGCCTCAGGGACAACCCTTCTGCACCCTCCAGGACCTCAGCGCCATTCTGGGTTCGCATAAGCCCAGAGACCGTGGCGGTGCCACCGGGGGGCTCAGTGTGGTTCAACTGCAGCAGCAGCTGTCCCCGGCCACAGAATTCCAGTCTCTACACCCAGCTGCGGCGGGGAAAGACGTTCAGTGGACCAGCTTGGATATCTTACCAGCTACTCGACGTGAGGACCTGGAGCTCCGACGTGCGCTGTTTCGTCACCTGCTCAGGAGAAACGCACGGGGCCACCGCCAGGATAACCACCTACAGTGAGGAACGCGGGTTGGGCCCTGCTGGGGAGAGAGGAAGGGTCTGGAGGAGCGGGTTTACAGTTGGTCTAGGGGGCGCCCGCGGACCTTACTCACCAGCTCCCTCTTGCCTTAGAAGCACCGCACAGCGTGACTATGGAGCCTCCGGTCTTAGAGGGTGGCAAGTATACTCTGCGCTGTCACGTGACACGCGTGTTCCCTGTGGCTTTCTTGATGGTGACCCTGAGGTGCGGCGTCCGGGCCATCTATTCTGAAAGCCTGGAGCGCTTCACTCGTCTGGATCCAGCCAATGTGACGCTGATCCACGCATTTTCCGCTGGACTCCGCGACTTCGGGCAGCCGGTGACCTGCCTAGCCTGCCTGAATCTGGACGGCCTGGAGGTGTGCAGCAGCTCAGCACCCATTACGCTGACGCTTGGTGAGGCACTCTTGTTGTCCCAGGGACTTGGGAAGAGGGGAGACAGGATTATGACCCCAGAAAAGCGTAAAGATAGACGACGGAGCATGAGCTCCACGCGTCATCAGGCCTCCATGTGCTCCATTCCTAATTCTCACCTCCTGTTCCTAGCTTGGAGCCCTGCATCCAAAGCGTTGGCCTCTACTTCTTTCGCAGCCCTTGTGGGGATCCTTCTCATCGTGGGGGCTGCCTACTTGCGCAAGTGCCTGGTGATGCGGTCTCAGGCGTAGAAGGGACGCCCGATGCCGCTGGGCAGAAGAAAAAAGGAATCTGGAACAATGTGAGGAACACTCTGGATCAATAAAGCCTTCCTCAGCTAGCCTTTTCCTTGCAGGCCAAAAGTCTCCATTACTGCACATCCTGGAAGAAAGTAGCCTTTTTTGACTCCGTTGCAGTCGCTATCTCCAAGTTCTTTGTCTTCCTGAGGGCACCTGTTTTCTCACTCAGGGCCCACCTGTAATCCCCAATTACCAGTCCCTCTGAATTCCAGTTGGTGTAGTAAAAACCTCTCCCTTCTGGGCAGCGCCTGTGGCTCAAAGGAGTAGGGCCCCATATACCGGAGGTGGCGTGTTCAAACCCAACCCTGGCCAAAAACTGCAAAAAAAAAAAAAAAAAAACCACCTCTCCTTCTGCTGATATTATCGAAGTGGAGCAGACAGGCTAAGCACCGGCCGGGAGGCCTTGTTCTAGGTATGGCTTTTTCTGATTGGCTCCGCCGCTACCACGCTGCAACTCTGATTGGACGTTAAGTTTCCCTTTCTAATCCCACCTCCAGGTTAGACCTTTGGGCTTCTGGTAGATCAACTCAACTGTGGAGCGAGGACTCATCCCCCATAGCTCACCAGTAACACTAGGGGTGTGACCACACGTATGGGTCACATGGACATATAGAGGGACACGAATTTGTCGAAGAGGTGTCCATATAGTGACAGTAGTGAAGGGGTATTCAGATGGTCCACATGGAATGCCACAGACTCACGTCCTGGCAATGTTCTAGTAGTCATCCGATCAGGAGGGAACAGGCAGCTGATGTCAAAGCCTGGGGGTCCGGATGTGGGGTTAAAAGCATCACTATCTATCTTTTGGTCTGGTATTGAGGCAGAATCCGGGCCCATAGGGGCTGCTTAGCAGAGCCGGCGCTATCCAAGGCCCCGCCCACCGCGCAGAAAACCGATCCGTGCTCACACACGCAGAGTGGGCACATGCCCACTGCACGCTGGGTAAATACAGACCCGGAGCCGAGCAGAATCTGATTTAGACGCCTACAAACGCGGCGTGCACGCAACCGTGTCGCCGACTCGCTGGCACTTTCGTCCTACCCGCGTCTGTCGCGTGCTGGGGCCGAGCGGGAGGAGGATTAGGGGTGTGGCTCTGAGGGGTCGAAAAGAGCATTCCCATGGGTGGCGCCTGTAGCTCAAAGGAGTGGGGCGCCGGCCCCATATACCGGAGGTGGCGAGTTCAAACCCGGCACCGGCCAAAAACTGCAAAAAAAAAAAAAAAACCATCTCATGCTCTCTGCTAGAACTGTCCTTTTTCCATTCTGTGCTTTCCAAACCTCTCCTATCCCCAAATCAATCCCTACCCTAAGGGGTTCTTATGGGCGATGTAACGATGGAGGCGGAGCTCGGGGTCCAACTCATTATCATAGCATCAGAGGCAGGGCTAGGAGCCGGGTTTGAAGAGGGCAAACCAGCATCCCCCATCTACGAGTCGCTGCCCGGGATGACGCGGGAAAGCGTGGCCGCCCCCAGAAGGCTCTGGGCGATCAGACCGGCCTCCACGTAAACCCTGGGGGTTACTCGCTCCAGCCAGCTTACCTTCTTCAAGGCCGGGAGCTTAGCGCACGCTCGCCTCCGGCTCCCCCTCCGCCCCCTCTGCCGCCGCCCCCTCCTTGGAAACCAAGTTACCAACGTTAAACCAATCCCAGAGCGCAACTCTGCCTCCCCCACACCCCACCCGCCGCGTCGCGCCGTCCTCTAGCACAGCTCCTCGCTCGTGCTCCCCTCGCCTCCTGCGCCTTCCCCACGGCGGCGATGCCAGAGCCTTCGCCAGGGCTGCGCCGGGCGCTACTCGGCCTCTTGGCTGCCCTGGGCTTGGGGTTCCTCGGCCTCTCAGGTAAGAGCCCTCGCGGGCTTGGGGTGGACTGGGCGCGGGCGGAGTTCCCGGACCTGGGTGGTGGCACTAAACCCCTCCCGGCTCGGCCCTCGCCACGCTCCCATGCTTCTGCCCTCACCACCAGCCGGGTCTTCTCCCCTGCCCCCTCCCCCCAACACACATGGAGACCCAGCTTCCTGACTCCTTGCACACCCCTACCCCTTTGGAGATCTTGGGCGCTCTTCCACACCCAACCCCGCGCTCTGGAGACCCGGTGGTTCTCATGTCCTCTCCCCCTCGTACCTCTTCACGCTCTACCGTGTACCGTGGTTCACGGATTGACATCTTCTCCACTCGCGGTCCGCAAAGACTCCATCTCTCTAACTACTGTGACTCAGAGGCGCTGTTCCCGCTCCACCCGGAGCCCTCTGTCGTTCCCGCGGTTCTTTCCAAGAGCACAGCTCCTCGTCCTCTTTCAATGTTTCTCGCCCAAATTTAGGGTCTTTTCTTATCTTTCACCCAGTTTCATCTCTCTTTGCCATCGCCCAATCTCAATCTCCTCCTCTCCCGGCAATCTGCCAGGACCCTAAGAACCGGTTTGTTCCCCCTCCCCCATTAGGGGGTCTCCTTCTCTCAGCATTGCTCTGTGCATCAAAGACCCCATCTTTCCTCTCGTCTCCTTACTTCCCACATACTTTCCTACCGCTTCATCGGCGCCTTGGAGACTAGGGCTCTCTGCTGCTACATGCCAGAGACACCCTCAAGATTTAGACTCTGGCAGCGCCCCCCTCCAACCTTAGCCCTGAGCCAGGATACGTAACTCCTGGGTTCTTTCCTGGCTGTGACCTCTGCTCGTCCCTGGAACCCTTGACTCGACATAAGAGCGCTAAGATCTCAGGGAATTGTCTCCCCAAACTGAGCCCGCATTTCCCTGGGCAGCGGTCGCGCAGGACCCTTTCTGGGCGGACCTGCAGCCCCGCATGGCGCTCGTGGAGCGCGGGGGCTCTCTGTGGCTGAATTGTAGCACTAACTGCCCTCGGCCGGAACGCGGTGGCCTGGAGACCTCGCTGCGCCGAAACGGGACGCAGAGGGGTTTGCGCTGGTTGGCGCGGCAGCTGGTGGACATCCGCGAGCCAGAAACCCAGCCGGTCTGCTTCTTCCGCTGTGCGCGACGCACACTGCTGGCGCGTGGGCTCATTCGCACTTTCCGTGAGTTCTGGGGTGGCCACGCGCTACTCCACTACTTTTCTTCTTTTCCAGGCCCCTCCCCCTGAGTCCTGGGTCCTCCCTTTCAGGCCCCACTTTCTGAATCCCCAATACTTCCCGTCTTGTCCCAGGCTACCTTGGGTTCCACACCAAGTAATCCCTAAACCCCGACGTTCCAACAGCTGCGGTTCCTCCTTTGCAGAGCGGCCGGATCGCGTAGAGCTGGTGCCGCTGCCTGCGTGGCAGCCGGTGGGCGAGAACTTCACCCTAAGCTGTAGAGTCCCCGGAGCCGGGCCCCGTGGGAGCCTCACACTGACCCTGCTGCGAGGCACGCAGGAGCTGATCCGCCGCAGCTTTGCGGGAGAGCCGCCCCGAGCGCGGGGCGCAGTGCTCACAGCCACCGTACTGGCTCGGAGGGAGGACCATAGGGCCAATTTCTCGTGCCATGCTGAGCTAGACCTCCGGCCGCATGGCCTGGGACTGTTTGAAAACAGCTCGGCCCCCAGAGAGCTCCGAACCTTTGGTGAGTGGAGTGGAGATGGGAACCAAGCAGAGTCGGGCAAGCTTTTAAGAAGTTTAGAGACAAGAAAAAAAGTTTAGAGGGCGGCGCCTGCGGCTCAAAGGAGTAGGGCGCCGGCCCCATTTGCCGGAGGTGGCAAGTTCAAACCCAGCCCCAGCCAAAGTGCAAAAACAAACAAAAAAATTAGAGACAGATGCGTCTGAATTCTAATCCTCACTTCAACACTCACCGAGTTGTTTCTAACTCTATGCCTTGAGGGTTATAATACCATAAAATAATGCATATATAGGGTTTAGTACGTATTGAGTGCTCAGTACATAAGCTGTTCGTTCAAGCTCGGTGCTTTGACTCCTAGCTTTATCTCCGAACACCCCGCGCCTCACTGCTCCCCGACTCTTGGAAGTAGGTTCTGAAAAGCCCGTGAGCTGCTCCCTGGACGGTCTGTTTCCGGCTTCAGAGGCCAAGGTCTATCTCGCGCTGGGGGACCGAAGGCTGAGTCCCGATGTCACCCCAGAAGGGGACACACTCATAGCCACTGCCACAGTCACAGCCAGCGCAGAGCAGGAGGGTGCCAAGCAGCTGGTCTGTAGTGTGACCCTGGGGGGCGAAAGCCGCGAGACCTGGAAGAACCTGACCATTTACAGTAAGAAGGAGCAGGGGAAGAGGAGCTTGGGGTTAGGGATGAGCGCATTCGCAGCTCGGGGGTGGGGCCAGAAGAATGCGAACGCGGGGCGAAAGGTGGGTAGGACATCAATTCTGGAACAGAAGTGGCCTAAGAGACCCAAAGCGGAGAGAGGGAGCAGGAGGCCAGACTCAAAAAAAAAGAGCTGGAGAGGCGGATCCTGTGAGGCGGGGCGCCACAACTAAGGGGTGGTCCTTGACCGGCGGGAGAGGCGTGGTCAGTGGGTTACAGCCAGTGCTCCGCCTCTAGGCTTCCCCCCACCCCTCCTGACCCTGAGCGAGCCCAGCGTCCCCGAGGGGAAGGCGGTGACAGTAACCTGCGTAGCTGGAGCCCAAGCCCTGGTCACACTGGAGGGAATTCCAGCAGTGGTCCTGGGGCAGCCCGCCCAGCTACAGCTGAACGCCACTGAAAACGACGACAGGCGTGGGTTTTTCTGCGACGCCACCCTGGAGGTGGACGGGGAGACCCTGAGCAAGAACCAGAGCGCTGAGCTTCGCGTCCTGTGTGAGTTGGTATTAATCCCTCGCCTTCCTCTTCGAGACCTCCAAGGACCTACATGGGTCTCTGACCGTGTAGTCGAGGCAGGGCCATGCCTTACGGTTCCCTTACAGCCTCTCTGTATCTCACGCCCCCTGCCTGCAGATGCCCCACGGCTGGATGATTCGGACTGTCCCAGGAGCTGGACGTGGCCCGAGGGCCCAGAGCAGACACTGCACTGCGAGGCCCGCGGAAACCCAGAGCCCTCTGTGCACTGTGCCCAGCCAGGCGGAGGGGCTGTGCTGGCGTTGGGGCTACTGGGTCCTATCACCCGCTCGCTTGCAGGCAATTACCGCTGCACGGCAACCAATGTCCAGGGCGAGGCGGTTAAAGACGTGACGCTGACGGTGGAATGTGAGTGGAGGGTGTGCAGGGAGCATCTAGAGAAACTAAACCCTGTCTAGTTCAGGGTTTGGGGATGGCTGGCCTATAGTATGAGATGTGCCTTTGGACAGGATTTTGGAAATGGGAAGAAGCTGGTCATTGGAGTTGGGGAAAGGATCTTGGAGAAGGATGTGTGTGTGGAATTAGCCTGTCCATAGGCTGAGGTGTGGCATTTCAGTGGAGTCTTGCAAAGGTGGGCTATCCAGGCAATCTAACAATTTGTAGGCCAAACTGGGGAAAGCCCCTCGGAACATTATGGTAATCAGAAAAAGATACCCGCTAAGGCTCAAGAGCCCCCTGAGAGAGTGCTGGGGGAGACTAGCACAACACCCTCTTTGACTGGAGTCCCTGTGTAGCCATAGCTTTGGTGGCAGCCCTGGGACATGAAAGAGAGTCTAGGGACATTAGACTGGTGCCCAAACCCCCAAACCAACAACACACACTCCCCACTACAGACGCACCAGCGCTGGACAGTGTGGGCTGCCCAGAGCGCATTACCTGGCTGGAGGGAACAGAGGCCTCATTGAGCTGTGTGGCGCATGGGGTCCCACCACCAAACGTGAGCTGTGTGCGTTCTGAGGAGGCTGGGGTGGTCGCTGAGGGGCTGCTGCGTGTGGCCCGGGAGCACGCGGGCACCTACCGATGTGAAGCCACCAATCCTCAAGGCTCTGCCGCTAAAAATGTGGTTGTTACAGTGGAATGTGAGTAGGGGCAGCCCAGAGTCTGTTAGGACAACCTCAGCTGGGTTTCCTGTCCCCTATATGAACCTCTGCAATCCTACTCCCCAGATGGACCCAATTTTGAAGAACTGAGTTGTCCCAGCAATTGGACGTGGGTAGAAGGATCTGGACAACTGTTTTCCTGTGAGGTTGATGGGAAGCCAGAACCAAATGTGGAATGCATAGGCTCTGGAGGAGCCAGTGAGGGGGTGCTGCTGCCACTGGCACTCCCAGCTCCCAGAGCCCCCGGCACCCCTAGTGATCTGGCACCCGGTGTCTACATCTGCAATGCTACCAATCGTCACGGCTCCATGGTCAAAACAGTTGTCGTGAGCATGGAGTGTGAGCTGGAGCCCAGGTGGGTGGGGTGTAGGGGTGCCCCAAGGTTCCTGCATCTCCCTGATGCCCCCATGGCTGTTTTGCAGCGCCCCCGCAGATGGATGAGTCCACATGCCCAAGTCACCAGACATGGCTGGAAGGGGCTGAGGCTACCACATTGGCCTGTGATGCCCGGGGTCACCCCTACCCAGGGGTGCGCTGCTACCGGGAGGGTGTGCCCTGGCCTGAGCGGCAGCACGTGTCCCGAGAAGACGCAGGCACCTATCGCTGTGTGGCCACCAATGCTCATGGCACGGACTCCCGGACCATCACTGTGGGCGTGGAATGTGAGTGAAGGCAGCACAGAATGGAAGGGTCACAGTTCCTGGAAAAGTGACCTGCAGCCGTGGGAGACTGCTAGGGAACAAAGAAGCCTGGCCTAAGCCCCTAGGCCTCAAATCCTGGATCAGAAGAACACTGGCCTGGGGTTCCAGCTCTTTCCTTTCAGTGAAAAAGGGGATAGAATTTTACTTGTTACAACAGCCCATAGTGGGGGCAGGGGGCGCTGATGGGAGGCAGAATCCTCGCCTGCCCATTAGAGGACAGGTAGTCTCAGACCTCTGCAGTAGGCTGGACGAGGGCCCCTGATCACCACTGGTCCGTTGATAAAACCCCTTTCATGGCCAGGAGTGGTGGTGGTTCACGCCTGTAATCTTAACATTCTGGGAAGCTGCTGACGGTGGATTGCCCTGAGCTCACAGGTTGGAGACCAGCCTGAGCAAGAGCGAGACCTCCTCTGTGGGGGGCGCTTGTAGTCCCAGCTACTCAAGAGGCTGAGGCAACAGAATCACTTAAGCCCAAGAGTTTGAGGTTGCTGTGAGTTATGACACCGCGGCACTCTACCAAGGGTGACAAAGTAAGACTCTGTCTCAAAAATAAATAAATAAATGGTTTGGAGCCTGTAGCTTAGTGGTTAGGGCACTAGGCACATACACCTGGGGCTGGTGAGTTCAAAACCAGCCCAGGGCCTGCTAATCAACAATGACAGCTGCAAGGAAAAGACGGCAGGGTGTTGTGGCGGGAACCTGTAATCCCAGCTGCTTGGGAGGCTGAGGCAAGAGAATTGCTTAAGCCCAAGAGTTTGTGGTTGCTGTGAGCTGTGATGCTACTGCACTCTAACTGAGGGCGACACAGTGAGACTGTCTCAAAAAAAAATTTTTTTTTAAATAAATAAATACATAAATACATAAAATAACCCCTTCACCACCTGTCCCCCTGCAGACCAGCCGGTGGTGGCAGAACTGGCTGCCTCACCTCCTGGAGGTGTGAGACCAGGCGGAAACTTCACATTGACCTGCCGGGCGGAGGCTTGGCCTCCAGCACAGATCAGCTGGCGCGCGCCCCCGGGAGCCCTCAACATTGGCCTGTCGAGCAACAACAGCACGCTGAGCGTGGCAGGGGCCATGGGCAGCCATGGGGGCGAGTATGAGTGCGCAGCCACCAACGCCCATGGGCGCCACACGCGTCGCATCACAGTGCACGTGGCTGGTAAGTGGCAGCTGGGGACCAGGTGAGGGATCTGCAGGAGGGCATGACCCAGGCTTGGGGCTCCTGACCTTGTCTCTGCCTCCCTCTCAGTCCCCATAGTCGAGACCAAAGAGGGCCAGAGTAGAAGTCAAGGGATTTGACTGTGTGTGGCTGTTGAGGGGTGGGAGCTGAAACTCAAGGGGAGAGACCCTTCAGAGGTGTCCGGGCTGTGGGGAGGGACGTAATAACTAGGGATGGGTTCTGCATACTGGAGTCTTGACCGAACTTACTTTCCATTGTGTTACGGGTGGGGTGGGGAGGAGGGCTGAAGAAGTACTGGAGGGCTGCCAAGGCCAGAAGATGATGGGGGGACGTCTAGATCTCCTCCTGCCACTTTCCAGAGCTTCTAGTCTCTTTGTGATCCTCATCCATTTGAGGGTGAGGGGAATTGCCCGTGGCCTGTTACCAAGGGACTGGCTGGTCACAGGCTTATATGCCCATGGGGCTGAGATGTGGTGTAAATTAGATGTGTGGTGGCACTGGTGCTGGAAGTGGACTTATTGAGTGGGTCTCTCCTTTCTTCCAAGGCACTATTGTCATTTCCTTGGGGCATGAGAACTGACTTCTTGTCTGTGGGGAGGAGACAGCTGTGGTGGGGATTGAGGGAGCTACCCCCTTGGCTACCCTCTGTGAGGATCTCCACCTCTTAGGTCCATGGCTGTGGGTCGCCGTGGGCGGAGCGGCAGGGGGCGCGGCACTGCTGGCTGCAGGGGCTGGCCTGGCCTTCTATGTGCAGTCCACCACCTGCAAGAAGGGCGAGTACAATGTGCAGGAGGCTGAGAGCTCAGGCGAAGCTGTGTGTCTCAATGGCACGGGCGGCGGTGCTGGAGGGACCTCTGGTGCAGAAGGTGGACCCGAGGAGGGGGACACGGCTGAGTCATCTGCAGGGTGTGAGGTCTTTGCTATCCAGCTGACCTCCACGTGAGCCCAATTCCTTCTCCTTTCAGGCTGGGGGACATTCCCCAGACACTCACAGGGGGGTTATTTATTGCTTTATTTATTTATTTCGTTTATTTGTTTAACTCCAGGTACATCACCCCCATTTTATACCTATTCCCCAATAAAGTTTTTTTTAATTTCTTTTTTATTATTTTTCCCCAATAAAGTTTTTACAAAGGACTCTGTGGGGTTTGCTTCTGTTTCTGCCAAGTGAGACAATCTCAACTTCACTATGCATTCAAAAATCCTTTTTTTGTTCACTTTGACAGCATACTACGTGTTAAGTATAATCCAAGTCATCTTTTAGTGGTATGAAATGGAGCTTGTCCTATTTCAGTGTCCTGTTTCTCTCTCTGGGCATTGGGCAGGGATGTGGACCATACCCTTTCCTTCTTCTACCAGTGTCTTATCTCTTCTGCTCAGCACTACCCTCTGATCCTTCTAATTCTTGGAGGTGCTTCCCCCATGCCTGGTTATAGGCAAGGTCAAAGCCAAAGCCAACGCCACCTTGCTAGAATGGATGGCTCCCTTCCACCACACCCCTGTGCTGAGATCTTGCCAGGAAGGCAGTGACTGTAGTTATGAGTGTCAGCCCTCAGAATGTCTCTCATGCTAGAGGGTGCACCCTACCCCAACCCTCAATGCTGCCTCCATTCTGTGCCCATCCACAGTGCCTGAGTTTACCCCCACATGCCTTTCCACTGGGCACATTATTATTCAGAACAAAAAACACAGGATATCAGCCGTAGCCTCCACTGCGTATCACCATCCTGCTCATCCCCCATAGCATAAGGTAGAACAGCTGGACCTCATCCCCATCCCTGCAGCCTCCTCCCTCAAAGCCAAGAACACAGAGCCTGGGAGAAGGAAGCTGGCCTGGACTGCGGAGTGCCACTGGCTGCCCCATGCAGACACTGAATAGGCAAACATGAGACAATAAGGAAAGAGCACAAGAAGGCTGGGTGCCAGGTGCCAGGTACAAAATGCACAGCAAGAAGCAGCCCCAATCACCCTCTTAATCATCTTTCTCCACCCCCACTGGCCTCCTTGAGGTTTCTGGAAGCCCACAAAAAACCTGCTTGTTACAGGGTCTTTGCTTTCGTTCTTCCTTCTGTCAGGCATGTTTTCACCTCCAATAGTCCCAGAGCCGGTTCCTAACCCTTGGGTCTCCCTCCATGCAACGTAACCCCCTTGGGAAAGCCTTCCCTGACCCCCATAGTTAAGGGGCTTAAGGTAGCCTCCCAAGCCACCCAACCTTTTCTTTATAGGCAGGGAGAGACAAGGCCTTGGTCTGTTGTCCAGGCTAGAGTGCAGTGGTGTCAGCATAGCTCACTCTTTGCAGCATCAAACTCCTGGGCTTCAGTGAGCCTCCTGTCTCAGCCTCCTGAGAAGCTGAAAGTATAGGCACCTGCCATCATGCCCAGATAATTTTTCTATTTTTTTGTAGAGATGATATCTCACTTTTGCTCAGGATGGAGATCATAACTTACTCAGAATTTTATTGTCTTCCTAGAACATCAGCCACACTGGAACAGAGATGTCTGTTCTATTCACTGCTGACTGTCCCCATAAGAGCCTGGCACACATAGTGGCTCAAAACATGTTGAATAAATAAGTAAAAACAGCCTTGATTTTGTAAATAGATGATTTGAGATCTTCATGTATTCAAGGTGTATGCCCAACAATTTCTCCATGTTGGGCACTCGAGAAACCTATCACGATTAAGAACAGATGTGGCGGGCAGCGCCTATGGCTCAGCGAGTAGGGCGCCAGCCCCATATACCAAGGGTGGCAGGTTCAAACCTGGCCCCAGCCAAACTGCATCAAAAAATAGCCAGGCCTTGTGGCGGGCGCTTGTATTCCCAGCTACTCGGGAGGCTGAGGCCAGAGAATCGCCTAAGCCCAAGAGCTGGAGGTTGCTGTAAGCTGTGACTCCACAGCACTCTACTGAGGGTGATAAAGTGAGACTCTGTCTCTACAAAAAAAAAAAAAAAAAAAAAGAACAGATGTGGCAACTCAAACCTGAGAAGTTATGCTCCAGAGGGGGAGATGGACCAGACCAAGAATTGAAAAATTCTGGTATGTTCCAAGGCAGGCATGGTGGCATATGCTTGTAGTTCCAGCTACTCAGAAAGCTGAGGTGAGAGGATTGCTTGAGATTAGGAGGTTGAGACCAGGCTGGCTAAAATCTTATCTCTAGGCTCGGCGCCTGTGGCTCAACGGGCGCCAGCACGTACACCTGACCTGAAAGGTTCGAATCCAGCCCAGGCCCACCAAACAACAATGGTGGCTGCAACCAAAAAATGGCCAGGCATTGTTGCGGATGCCTGTAGTCCCAGCTGCTTGGGAGGTGGAGGCAGGAAACTCACTTGAGCCCAGGAATTGGAGGTTGCTGTGAGCTGTGATGCCATAGCACTCTATCCAGGGTGACATCTTGAGGTTCTGTCTCAAAAAAAAATAAATAAATAAAATGGCTCTAAGGAGACTCAGCACCCATAGCTCAGTGGTTACGGTGCTGGCCATATGCACCAGGGCTGGCGGGTTTGAACCCAGACAGGGCCTGCTAAACGACAAGAACAAATAGCTGGGCATTATGGCAGGCACCTAGTCCCAGCTACTTGGGAGGCTGACGCAAGTGAATCGCTAAGAGGGAAAAAACTAGCAAGGAGCTGACACAGGGTGAGAGAGGGTGTCTGTTTTAGTCTGGGTCAAGAAAGGCTTCTCTGGGCTCAGCACCTGTGGCTCAAGCGGCTAAGGCACTAGCCACGTACACCTGAGCTGGCAGGTTTGAATCCAGCCTGGACCCACCAAACAACAATGACAGCTGCAACCAAAAACAAACAAACAAACAAAAAAAAACAATGGCCGGGAGTTGGGGCAGGTGCCTGTAGTCCCAGCTACTTGGGAGGCAGAGGCAGAAGACTTGCTTGAGCCCAGGAGGTTGCTGTGAGCTGTGATGCTATGGCACTCTACCCAGGGTGACAGCTTGAGGCTCTGTCTCAAAAAAAAAAAAAAGGCTCGGCGCCTGTGGCTCATGTACACCTGAGCTGGCGGGTTCGAATCCAGCCCCTGGGCCCGCCAAACAACAATGACGGCTGCAACCAAAAAATGGCGGGGCGTTGTGGCGGGCGCCTGTAGTCCCAGCTACTTGGGAGGCGGAGGCAGGAGACTCGCTTGAGCCCAGGAATTGGAGGTTGCTGTGAGCTGCAATGCCATAGCACTCTA
>CAUYON010191372.1:0-15366 GCA_963573935.1 Arctocebus calabarensis
GAGGGTGTGGTCTGGGAGAACGGGTCTTGTCAAGGAGAGCACAAGGATACACTTGCAGGGTCCTCTCCATGGTGACTCAGCCCTTAGGAATTTGTAAACTTAACTTCCTGGAACTTGGAAATTTCCAAGTTCTGTGAGATACTGTAGTTAGGTAGGGGCTGGAATAGCATCTCTCGCTTGATTCAAACTGGCCAATGATAAGGGTACCTATAGGGTGGAACTTTTTGACTGTCAATAAAAAAGGAAAGACCAAGCCAGTCGGGGAGTGTGGCCATTTGGAATTCTATGCCGTAAGCTCCCAGCTGGTGAATAAAGCCCTTCCTCTTATAAACGTGGTGTTTGGGTGCTCTTTCTCTCCATTGGGCCTTGTCTTCCTGCAACATATGGATATGCTATTATTTACTTAACACTGAAGCATACATTAAGCAGTTGTTCCTACTTGTCTACTCTTCATATAAGAAATATCTATTGAGGCTCGGCGCCTGTGGCTCAACCGGCTAAGGCACCAGCCACGTACACCTGAGCTGGTGGGTTCGAATCCAGCCCCTGGGCCCGCCAAACAACAAATAATGGCTGCAACCAAAAAAAAAAAAAAAGAAATATCTATTGAGCACCTATCATGTGCCAGGTACTGTTCTAAGTACTAGTAATATAGTGATGAACAAAACAGATCCTTGGCTGAACAAAACATGTCCTTGACTGAATAAAGCCTAATTCCAATAGGGGAAACTAACAATATGCAAGTAAATAAGACAAGAATTTGAAAGAAGGATGAGTGCTAAGAAGGAATGAAGACAGGAACTGTATTAAAGGGCAGCGGCATTAGGAAGGTTGAGAACCACTGCTTTAGATAAAGTCATCTAGGAAGACTTTTCTGCAGAGGTGACATTGGAACAGAGGCCTGAAGACAGTCATGCAACAAGCAGGAGGTAAGAGCTATCTAAGTAGAGGAAACAGCAAGTACAAAGGCCCTGAGGCCAGAAGTGATCTAGTATCTTCTAGGCATCACAGGAATGCTGATTTGGCTTGAGGGCACTGAGTGAGGGACAAAGTAACTAATGTGAAATTGGAGAGGTAAGTGGGAGCCAGTAAATAGAGGCCTCATAGGTCACTGGACAGACTTTAGTGGTAATAAAACAGGATCTGATTTATGTTTCTAAAATATGACTCTGAATACAATGTGGAGAAGGGAGCTCTGGGGGCAACATGTGAGCAGATAGACTAGTGTGGAGATATTTTCTAGGCTAAGAGAGAGAAGATGGTACCTTGGGCAGTGGTGCCATCCAGCAAGAAATGGCTGGATGAGAACACACTGTGAAGATAGAAATAAGGGGAGAGGGTGAAAGAAGTGGAACAATCAAGGTGATTCTAGGTTTGTAGCTTGAACAGCTGGGTAGACAGGGAAGAAGAAAGGGAGAAGATAGTTTCAGCATACAGATCCTAAAATTGTTTGGTTAGATTTGTACGTACGTATTTTGGTTTGAGGGAACTGATGTAAATGTGGGTTTTTTTTTAGTTTGGGTGTTCAGTTGTTTATTGCTAGTATATAAAAATACAATTAACTTTGTGTTTGGAGCTTCTAGCTTGTCCTATTAAACAGGATGCTAAACTCAGTTATTAGTTCTAAGAGTTTTTGTAGATTCCTTGGGATTTTCTTTCTTTCTTTTTTTTTTTGAGATAGAGCCTCAAGCTGTCGCCCTTGGTAGAATGTCGTGGCATCACAGCTTACAGCAACCTACAACTCCTGGGCTTTAGCGACTCTCTTGCCTCAGCCTCCCAAGTAGCTGGGACTACAGGCGCCAACGCCCGGCTATTTTTTGGTTGTAGTTGTCATTGTTGTTTAGCAGGCCAGGGCTGCATTCAAACCCATCAGCTCCGGTGTATGTGGCTGGCGCCTTAACTGCTTGAGCTACAGGCGCTGATCTTCCTTGGGATTTTCTTCGTAGACAATCCTGTCATCTATGAAGAAAGTTAGTTTTATTTCTTCCTTTCCAATCTGTATCCTCTGTTATACTTCTTTTTCTTATTTTACTACACTGCATAGGCCTTCCAGGAGTGGTTCCTACTGAACTACTCTTAGGCTCTTACCATCAAGTATGAAGCTTGGTATGAGCAGGCTCTTACCATCAAGTATGAAGCTTGCTATAGATCTTTTGTAGAAGCCCTGTAACAGGTTGAAGAATTTCCTTTCTAAGTTTTCTGATATTTTTCATCATAAATAGATGTTGAATTTTGTCAAATGCTTTTTTTATCAATTAATATGAAAATGTAGGGTTTTTTCCTTCTAGCCAATTAATAAATAATACATTGACTTTTTAAAAAATGTTGAACCAGCCTTCCATCCCCAGGATAAACCACACTTGATCACCAAATTTGGGACATTTTAGCCATTTTTCCTTGAAATATTTTGTCTAGACTGCACTCTTTCTCTTATTTTGGACCTTTGTTCTGGTATTATCCCACAAGTCACTAAGGCTTCATTCAATTTAAAAATTTTTTTTCTTCTATTTACATTTTGACAGTTTATATTGCTTTATTTTCAAGTATACTGACTCTTTCCTTTGTCATTTTCATTTTGTTATCAAACTCATTTAGTAGGTTTTTAAAATTTCAATTATTGAATTTTTTCTTATATCTCCATTTGTTTCTACTTTTTTTTTTTTTTTACTGAGAATTTCTAGCTTTCCTTTTTTTGGTTGTTTATTTGTTTTTTGTTTTCTTTTTTTTTTTTTTTTTTGAGACAGAGCCTCAAGCTGTCACCCTGGATAGTGCCGTGGTATCACAGCTCACAGCAACCTCCAATTCCTGGGCTCAAGTGAGTCTATTGCCTCTGCCTCCCAAGTAGCTGCAACTACAGGCACCCGCCATAACGCCCGGCCATTTTTTGGTTGCAGCTGTCATTGTTGTTTGGCGGGCCCGGGTTGGATTCGAACCCGCCAGGTCAGGTGTACGTGGCTGGCGCCTTAGCCCGTTGAGCCACAGGCGCTGAGCCAGTTTTTTGTTTTCTTTTTCTTTTGAAATAGAGTCTCACTATGTCACCCTTGGTAGAGTGCCATGGCATTACAGGTCACAGCAACCTCAAACTCCTGGGCTTAAGCAATTTTCCTGCCTCAGCCTCCCAAGCAGCTGGGACCATAGGGTATGTGCCTAATAGCCACACGTCTGGCTATTTTTTTCTTGCAGTTGTCATTGAAGTTTAGCTGGCCCAGGCCTGGTTTAAACCCGCCAGCCTTGGCTTGGTGCCTGTGGCTCAACGGGATAAGGCGCCAGCCACATACACCTGAGCTAGCGGGTTCAAATCCAGCCTGGGCCTGCCAAACAACAATGACGGCTGCAACCAAAAAAAAGGCCGGGCATTGTGGAGGGCGCCTGTAGTCCCAGATACTTGGAAGGCGGAGGCAGGAGACTCACTTGAGCCCAGGAATTGGAGGTTGCTGTGTGCGTGATGCCACAGCACTCTATCCAGGGTGACAATTTGAGGCTCCATCTCAAAAAAAAACCCACCAGCCTCGGTGTCTGTGGCTGGCACGGTAACCACTGTGCTACGGGTGCCAAGTCCTAGCTTTCCACTTATTTCAACAGTCTTTACCTTTACTTTGGGAAGCATTTTTATAATAGTTACTTTAAAGTTTTTGTTAAATTATTCCAATATCTGCATCATCTCTCAGCATTGGCATCTGCTGATTTCCCACAAGAGTACAATTTTCCTGATTCTTCATATAATGATTAATTTTGGCTCATATCCTAGATATTTTGAATATTATAAGACCTTAAGTACCTAAATTCTAAGTTCTAGCTCTGCCATTTCCTTGTTATTTAATGGTGGTTAAATTACTTCAATTCTCTGTCCATTAGTTTCCTTAGCTAAAAAGTGGGACAATAACAGTATCTATTTCAAAAGGTTGCTGTGAGACTTAAGTGAGTTAATACACACAAAAGTGGTTATAACTCTATTTGACACAACAAATGCTGGACAGATACTAGCCACCCCTCTTCCTCCTTCTTCAATATCCAGGCAAGCCCAGCCTAGAGTGCTACTTCCTAACCCTTTTGTTCTTAGGAACAGTGTGTCACATGCCCAACAACACGGATTATGCCCTTTGTATAAAAAAATTAAAATACATAGAAAAGTATATAGTTTAAATGCACAGCTAACAAGATACTGCAAAATGGACACCCATGTAACTGTACTCAGGTCACTAAAAAGAACACACCAACATTTTAGAAGCTCCCATGTGCCCATCCCTCAATATATTCTCTTGAACACCACCATCTTAGCTATTACAGAATTCAATTTCTTGTTTCTCTTTATTGTTTTAATAATGAATTATGCATCTAAACAAATATCGGTTAATTTCATTTATTTTTTAATGTTATATAAAAGGAAAAACGAAATATATATTCTGGTCAATTTCTTTCACCCTATAACATGTCTTTAAGTTTCATCAATGTTGCATCTATCTGTAGTTTGCTCCTTCTTACTGTTCCCCACAGACCATAACACAGTTTGCATATTTATTCCATTGCCATTAGGCATCTGGATTGTTTTTGGTTTCTGAAAATTATGAACAATGCTGTTGTTCATATTCTTATACATGTGTTTTGCACAGATCCTCTGGTGTATATAAACATCCATTTCTGAAGAATTATACCTACAGAAGGAATTAACAGGTCATGAGGTGTGTGTATATGCAAATTTAGCTAGAAGACTGCCTTTCCAAAATCGTTTGTACTAATTTACCGTCCAACTGGTGAAGACTGAGTGTTTCTACCATACCACATTCTTATACAGACTGGAATTGTCAAGCTTTTCCAATTTTGCTCTTTGGTAAATACGTAGTGATATCTCACTAGGATTCTAATTTGAATTTCCCTGAGTACTAATACAATGCAATCAAATACTTTTTCATAGGTTTACTTGCCATTTGAATTTCCTCTTTTGTGAAATGCTTTGTTCAAGTCTTTACTTGCTTCTTTAGTGGGTTGTTTCTTTATTTCTACTGAGTTTTATAGTTTTCTTCAGAAACAAATTTCTTGGCTCAGCGCCTGTAACTCAACAGGCTAAGGCATCAGCCACGTACACCTGAGCTGGCAGGTTCGAATCCAGCCAGGGCCCGCCAAACAACAATGACGGCTATAACCAAAAAATGGCCAGGCGTTGTGGCGGGCGCCTGTAGTGGGAGGCGGAGGCAAGAGACTCTCTTGAGCCCAGGAATTGGAGGTTGCTGTGAGCTGTGATGCCACAGCACTCTATCCAGGGTAATGACTTGAGGCTCTGTCTCAAAAAAAAAAAAAAAAAACAGAAACAAATTCCTTGTTGATTACTTGTGCTGTCAATATCTATTTTTTTCACTCTGGATTGTCTTTTCTCTCTTAATGGAATCTTCTGATTAATAGAAAATATTAACTTGAATGTAATAAAATTGAGGAATCGGCTCAGCGCCTGTGGCTCAGCGGGCTAAGGCACCAGCCACATACACCTGAGCTGGCTGGTTCGAATTCAGCCGGGGCCCGCCAAACAACAATGACGGCTGCAACCAAAAAATGGCTGGGTGTTGTGGTGGGCGCCTGCAGTCCCAGCTACCTGGGAGGCGGAGGCAAGAGACTCGCTTGAGCCCAGGAATTGGAGGTTACTGTGAGCTGTGATGCCACAGCACTCTATCCAGGGTGACAGCTTGAGGCTCTGTCTCAAAAAAAAAAAAAAACAACTGAGGAATCTTTTCCTATATGAATAAATAACAACTTTTGGGCGTATTTAAGAATTTTATCTGTCCACTTTATCTTAAAGTGATTTCTCTTGCCTCGGCACTTTAGTTGGGGGGCACCTCTAGCATACAAGGTATCAGATATAAAAGGGTAAGGGAAATAGTATGTCTCTGGTTTTGGACAGAAATTAATGTTGCTGGACAGGGTATGTCACATCTTTGAGCATTAGTTTCTTTATCTAAATTTAAGATGTCAAAGCTATTGTAAGGGATGACCGAGAGCTGTACAGAGCACTCAGCAAAGTGTTGGGACCCTGTTGCACTCGCCAAACAGTGGTAGCTGTCATCACATTTCCTGAACATCTTTCCCTTGCCCATTCTACCACAGCTGCCTAGACTTAGTGGCTGTTTCGTGAAACATCAATCTATTGTATTTAAGGCCAGCAAAGTGAATTACCTGCCTTCAACAGGCCAGCAAAGTCTCTCCCTGGTATTCATAGGCTGCACCTCATGATATGATATCCACTTGACTTCATCTAAAAACACAGGATTGATCTATAGAGATGCTTTTCCCCCAAAGTAAAATCATTCTGGAGCTCCGAGATGGCAGCAAGTTGAAGAATGAAAGCAGCCTCTCTTCCCACTCACTGCCAACAAGGACAGTGTTCTGAGAGCAGGTGAACTGCCTCAGACATGGAGAGCTGAGACTGGGCCTGGGTGGATCTGGGTCAAAGGGGCAGGTGTGTCAGTTTGTGTGTCCTGCACTGTGAACACAGGGAAGAGAGGGAGCGTGTCTGCCTACGTGCATTTTGGCACAAGTACACGATAAAGTATGGTGCTCCTCTACTGGAAGGGCTCTGTACTGGAGTATATAGGGCATGCATGTAAATGTGCAATGAAGCGAATGTTCCCAGGGAACTAGAATGCTCCCACCTGCCTGGCATTCTTCTGGAGAGCCCTGATGGTTATCTGCTCCAATGTTCACAGAGCTGGAGGTCTCTCAGTGCCCTCTGCCCAGACTTTGAGACAAGACATGTACACAGAAAAAAGCAGCCCTTTTATATGAACCTGGTCAACTCTGAATGCAGGAGGTGCACCTGCTGCAACTCCTCAGAGCATGTGTTATAGGAACTGGAAAGGTCTTCTGGATGCCCTATCCCTCTTCTACTTCTTAGACCATAAGCCCCTACAAAGGCTTTTTGAGACTTTCCCACAACTCTGAGATATTCCATTTCCCTCTTCCCAAATCCCCCTCCCCATTAGGCTCCACTAAAATTACAGCCAGTATTAAGTGCTGAAAAGATGACAGAGGAGAAAGAATTGGTACCTGAGCCTAGTGCTTGTCCAGCGGAGTCAAAGGGAAGAACCACTGAATCTGTAACACAAGAAGACAAGTTCATTTCTTTTTCCTTCTTGTAGTGAAAAAAAAAAAACAAACAAGCTCCTACCAGCTCTTCCTAAACCCTACCCTAAAGGAGAGTCCACTGGAAGGGATTCAGAACACAGCCAGCTTCTGCAGATCCATGCCCACCCATCCGCTGGGCCAGGAGGCCCTGCCAAGCCCAGTGCCCTTGTCTCCTGCCTCTGGAAGAAACATCTCAGGGCAGAGGCAGACTCCAAATTCTTCAAAGGCACTTCCTGCTATATTAGGGGACAAATCTACTCTATTTTCCTTCTCCTAGTGAGAATAAAATTAAAAGAAAGCAAAATTAAACTTCCCTCCTACAGCTGGTTAAAGGCACTGACATTTCCCCCTCCAAAAAAAAATGTAAAGTAGCCTACAGAAATTTACAGTATAGGGCTTGGCTCCGGTAGCACAGTGGTTACAGTGCCAGCCACATACACCAAGGGTCCCAGGTTCAAACCTGGCCTGGACCAGCTAAATAACAATGACAACTGCCACAAAAAATAGCCAGGCATTGTGGAGGGCGCCTGTAGTCCCAGCTACTTGGGAGGCTGAGACAAGAGAATTGCTGAAGCCCAAGAGTTTGAGGTTGCTGTGAGCTTTGACACCAGGGCACTCTACCCAGGGCAACACAGTGAGACGCTGTCTCAAAAAAAAAAAAAAGAAAGAAAGAAAAGAAAGGAAAAGAAATGTAGAGTATAAGCTAGAATAAAAAATGAAGACATCAAAAAAAAGAAAAGAAAGGAAAAGAAATGTAGAGTATAAGCTAGAATAAAAAATGAAGACATGAAAGAAATATTAGACAGTGGAGGAAATGTCAAAAAAAGAAATATTAAACAGTTGAGGAAACGTTAGTGCACAAAATGCATCCCATGAGGAACTATACAAACAATGCAGGTAAAATCAAGGAGGGTCTGGGTTTGCAAACAGGCAAAGGAAAAAGGAGGTGAACAGTAACAAGATTCAGTACCTACAACACATTCATTCTTTCATTCATTCAAATGTTCAGTAAATACCCTGTGCAAGTTACTATACTATAACTTTGAGATACAATAGCAAACAGACAGGGTATGGTGTCTGTCCTTATGGATCTCCCTGTTACCAATCTAGGAGAGAAAAAGTTATTAAAGAACAACGTATTTACCTAAAAAAGAGCAGAGAAGAGAGTACTGTGAAAGTGTATGTTAGGAACTGGATTGAGTGCAGAAGGGGAGCAGGTGCTAGAGGGGGAAGCCTACCCCAAAGAAGTGACACTGGAACTCACAGCTGAAAGGTAAGTGAGGGTTAAACCCATGGAATGGAATGGAACATTCTAGGCAGAAAGAAGGCCTAGTATGGAGATCGGAAGCAAGATAGAGTCTGGTCCTTCACAGCAACTAAAAAAACAAAACAAACGCAAACACTATATAGTGATTAGAGAGAACTTTCTTTTATGAATCTTAAAAAGAGGACACTACATGATGTTGAAAATTGTACATGCTACAGCATTTCCATAATAAGTAGCTGTAGGGTGGCACCTGTAGCTCATTGAGTAGGGCACCAGCCACGTACACCCAGGCTAATGGGTTCAAACCCTGCCCGGGCCATCTAAACAACAATGACAACTGCAACAACAACAACAAAAATAGCCGGGCATCATGGCAGGTGCCTGGAGTCCCAGCTACTTGGGAGGCTGAGGCAAGAGAATCGCTTGAGCCCAAAAGTTTGAGGTTGCTGTGAGCTGTTAATGCCACAGCACTCTACCAAGGGCAACATGGTCAGACTGTCTCAAAAAATAAATAAATAAGTAGTTGTGAATCTTCTATGGCTGTTTCTTTATAAGCCAATGCCAAGTGCTGGCATAAATCCAATGCATTGTTCAATAGAAACTACTATAAGGGGTGTCAAGATAATCCAAGAGACCCCAGACTCAGAAGGCTCACTCACTACAAAAAAGTGCCCACTGGACACTTAAAGGACCAGGGTCTACAGCCACACCACCAGCCCCTGGCATTCAACAACTATTTTTTGAATAACAACGAGTAGAGAAATGAATAGATCACAAATATTTTTTCTCACAAACATGTTTAGTAAGACCTGAGCAGCAGAGAGCTGGAGGAGGTGGTTTCCAGGTAGATATTCCATACTGCCGTTAAGGGCAGATCGATATGCTTTGAAATCAACCAAGGAAAAGGTAGGGTTGCCACTTGTTTACAAAAATGTAGAAGCACAATTAAGACACTTGGTTGAACTGATAGATGACTGACCATCCTCTCTCATACAATCAGTATCTAACTCCTACAAACTCACTTTGTTTCTAACATTTCTCACCTCATCTGTCTCCTCTTACTCTTGCTTTTAAAAAGAGCTTTATTAAGGTATAATTTACAAACCAAAATTCACTCATTTTAAGTATATAATTCAATGATACTTAGAAAATTTACAGAGCTCTGGAATTATTACCACAATCCAATTTTAGAACAGTTCCACTGCCCCTCCCCCCAGAAAGTCTCCTCATGCCCATTCAAAATCACTCCCAACTTCCCTCTCAGCCCCAGGCAGCCACTAAGTTACTTTCTGTCTCTACAAATAGGCTGGTGTCTGGACACTTGCCTATCATCTTTTGCTGGGCCTGTTCTGATAGCCCTTAAGCCACACCTCTGCCTACAGTTTACTCCATTTCTTTTTTTTTTTTTTTTTTTTTTTTTGAGACAAAGCCTCAAGCTGTTGCCCTGAGTAGAGTGCTGTGACATCACAGCTCACAGCAACCTCCAACTTCTGGGCTTAAGTGATTCTCTTATCTCAGCCTCCCAAGTAGCTAGGACTACAGGTGCCCACCACAATGCCCAGCTATTTTTTGGTTGCAGCCGTCATTGTTGTTTGGCAGGTCTGGGCTGGATTCGAACCCATCAGCTCAGGTGTATGTGGCTGGCGCCTTAGCTGCATGAGCCACAGGCACGGAGCCAGTTTACTCCATTTCTATCCATCATTTCTACTGGTTTCTCCAAAAAATATATCAGACTATGTCTCTGTTCTTGATTAAAGCCCTTTGAAGGCTTCCTGTGGCCTGTAAGATAAAGTTCAGGCTCTGACGTTCAAAGCCTTCACCATTGGGCTTCATTTGCCACCTTTAATATGCCTCTTGTTTCAGATATGACAAATCACTTATATTTCCCAAAGAAGTTAAGAGGTTATGTACCTTCATGTCTTCAGACTGTTGCACATGCCATCTCTCTGCCTATTTGCATTAGAAACCTCCATTTTTGGCTTAGTGCCTGTGGCTCAAGCGACTAAGGCGCCAGACACGTATACCTGAGCTGGTGGGTGCAAATCCAGCCCAGGTCTGCCAAACATCAATGACAGCTGCAACCAAAAAATAGCTGGGCATCGTGGTGGGTGCCTGTATTCCCAGCTACTTGGGAGGTGGAGGCAGGAGAATCACTTGAGCCCAGGAGTTGGAGGTTGCTGTGAGCTGTGATGCGACAGCACTCTATCCAAGGTGACAGCTTGAGGCTCTGTCTTAAAAAATAAATAAATAAATAAAAATAAAGAAAATAGACTAGAAGTAATAAAACACTAAAACTTAACTGAAGTTAAGTTTAAGACTGAAGACCACAAAAACTAAAAGAAAAACCAAATGTCCAGGTTGTTTCTGGTTAGTAGAATTACATGTTTATTCATTGTATTTTTGCAAAATTTCTACAGCAAATGTATTACTTTTATCCTGAGGAGAAAAAAAGTTAAAGTGGGTGGTGCCTATGGCTCAGGAGGTAGGGCGTCAGCCCCATAAACCAAGGGTGGCGGGTTCAAACCCAGCCCCAGGCAAACTGCAACAAAAAAATAGCCAGGTGTTGTGGCGGGCACCTGTAGTCCCAGCTATTCGGGAGGCTGAGGCAAGAGAATCTCCTAAGCCCAGGAGTTGGAGATTGCTGTGTGATACCATGGCACTCTATTGAGGGTGATAAAATGAGATTATGTCTCTACAAAAAAAAAAAAAAAAGTTAAAGAATTTTCTAATCCAGCTCTAGGATTTTTAACCTGTAACTCACTGGTACTAATGCCAAAGGATGGAAAGCTATTGTTTTTGTTTTGTTGTGTTTTGTTTTTAACAGTCTCACTCTGTCACCCTGGGTAGAATGCAGTGAAATCATAGCTCACAGCAACCTCAAACTCTAGGGTTCCAGTGATCTTCCTGCCTCAACTTCCTAAGTAGCTAGGACTACAGACATCTGTCTTGACACTAGCTAGTTTTTCTATTTGTAGTAGAGACTCTTGTTCAGGCTGTTCTTGAACTCCTGAGCTCAAGCGATCCACCTGCCTAAGGCTCCCAGGGTGCTATGATTACAGGTATGAGCCACAGCACCTGGCCAGATAGAAGGTTCTTGATCGCCTTCATTACTGCTGTATGTGCCGAAAAGCTGTTTAGTTTTTCCCTTAATTACTGAGGTCATCCTTATATGTCATTCTGCTTAAATATACCCTGGCTATATTAATCTCTAAATGGACTGAGCTCTTTTTTTCCTCTTCTTTTCTTCTTCCCTTCTTCCCACAAACATTATCAAGGACCTGTGCCAAACACTTGAGATATGGAGCCAAATAAGACATTGTCTTTGCCTGCAAGCCAAGGAAGACTGATAAGTCAGTAGGCACTTATGATAAAAATAAAGTGTAGGAAGAGTATGTACCAAACAGGTAACACTCTTATTGGAAAGAAAGAATCAAAGTCTTTGCAAATATTATTTCCAATGATAGTGGAATGCTCCTAAAAGCATGTGTCTTTAATCTTCAGAAGATACAAGTGAGAGGGCAGAAATTTGTGAGGAAGTTAGTGACATATTCATGTTTTGTGTAAGTTCTGATGACTTTTGCTTTGAGCATTAAAGGCACAGACTTCAGGAACAGTCTGGCCATTCATTATTTGTGTTTATTCTAAAGGATATAAGATTATGTTAGTAATAAACCATTTTGACAGCTAACGGGAAAACTTAGTACTCATTTAATTGAAAAGTTTGCTTTGCACAAAATAGAGCAAGAATATCCAGACTTCTCCATCTCAAACTAACAAATACATCATTTTTACTTCCAGCATCGCAGGCTCCAGCTGTTCCTGGCTCCCAGGCCAGAGGCAGCCATGTGGTGTGCTATACAAGTGACCACATGGAATCCCAGACCAAAATACAGCAGAGCCTTGCTGCACATGACTCTGTTCAATGAGAAAACCTAGAATTTACTGGAAATCTTTTATTATGGTCAGATGTTTCCTGTGTCTGGTTTTCAAAGAGGAATAAAAGAAATATAAAGGTAGTATGAAGAGACTCAATCTTTCCAGCCATTGGAGAAGTCTCCACAGTACAAACAATGCCATGAACAAACTGCATGCATTTTGGACACTGCCTGTCAGGCACACAGTCAACACACATCTTCTGCTATCCACCATGGGGAAGCCCTAGAGATGTAATAATAATAAAAAAAAAAATTGTTCCTCAAGTAGCCTGCAACCTGGCAGGTAAAATAAAAACACATATAAAGATAAGCATGATACAGAGGGATAGAAAGAGTAAGGAGGGAAATTTCACTCTTTATTCATTTAATAGATATTTATTGAGCAACTACCACATGCCAGGCTTAAGTAGGGATACAATCGTAAAAGCAAGAATGTTCCTATTCCCAAGGAATGTGTATGTTAGTCAGGGAGATAGAAAAACACATAAACAAATAAAATCAACAAAATAATTTTGGACAGTGATGAGAAGTATGAAGAATATTAAACCATGTGACAGAGACCAAGGATAGACATACAGGCAATACTAGGTAGGGTGTTTCAGGAAGGCTGCTCTGGAAAGGGGACCTATGGGTGAAGACCTGGAGACAGGAGCCAGCTAGGAACTGGTGAAGGGAAAGAGAGTTCTAGGCAGTAGGAAAAGCAGATGCAGTAACCAAGAGGCCAGAGCACAGAGAGCAGGAGGGCAGGGAAATTAGGTCAGAGAGGAAGATACTGACAAACATCTACCTGCTATTTCATTAGCAATGAGAAGTCCTGCTTAAAACCACGGGAGTAACAGATCTGATTCGTATTTTTAAATACAAACTTTGGCTGCTATGTGGGAACTAAATAATTATTCTGGCAATAGAGTAAAAGATGAGAACAGAGAGACTGAAGGCAGGGAGATTGCTCAGGAGGAGAATGCAACACTCCAGATGAGAGGTGCTCATGGCATGAACCAAAAGAGGTGGCTACGGGAATAGAGAAAAAAGGATAAACACTGAACATGTTCAAAATGAAAGCTGAGGGCAGCTCCTGTGGCTCAGCGAGCAGGGCACCGGCCCCATATACCAAAGGTGGTGAGTTTAAACCCCTGGCCTTGGCTGAACTGCAAAAACAGAAAAATAGCCGGGCGTTGTGGCGGGCGCCTGTAGTCCCAGGTACTCGGGAAGCTGAGGCAAGAGAATCGCCTCGGCCCAGGAGTTGGAGGTTGCTGTGAGCTGTGTGACGCCATAGCACTCTACCGAGGGTGATAAAGTGAGACTCTGTCTCTACAAAACACAAGTAAGACATAAGAAGGAAGAAGGAGGGTGGCTGTGGCTCAAAGGAGTAGGGCACCACCCCCATATGCCAGAGGTGGTGGGTTCAAACCCAGCCCCGGCCAAAAAAAAAAAAGAAGGAAGAAGGATTATGTTCACAGTGCAGGCTTGGGCAAACAGCTATTGCCTATTACTTAGGGGAGAGTGGGCTGCATCTAAACCACACGACCCTGCCTCTCCTCTGGCCACTGGTGAAGGACCATGGTGGTTATCTGACTCAAGGGAAGGCAATTCTTAGAATCACCCATCTTTGAGGCAGACAGGAACTATCTTTTAGAGATTGATTGATGTTTGAGGCAGAATCTCACTCTGTCACCCTGGATAGTGTCATTGTGTCATAGCTCATAGCAACCTCAAACTCTTGGCTCAAGACAGCCTCTTCCCTAAGCCTCCCAGGTAGCTGGGACTATAGGCACCTATCACAACACCCAGCTAGTTTTTCTATTTTTAGTAGAGACAGGGTCTTGCTCTGGCTCAGGCTGGTCTCAAATGCCTGAATTCAGGTAATCCACCCACCTCAGCCTCCCAGAGTGCTGAGATTATAGGCATGAGTCACCAGTGCCCAGCCTATGTTTCAGAGATTTAAACTGGGAATAAATTGAGAAGCACAGAGAAGTGGAAGGCTGGCATGAGATAACAAGCAGACAGACAAAGAAGAGCAGAGACTTAGGTGCCATAGCTGGGCTGAATGCTGGACCAGGGCCCACATTAGTGGTAAAGCATCAGAGAGAAGACTCACAACCCTGCTGTTGAGGGCAAGAAGACAACTTAAAGGGCTGCCTTAGATTCAGAATGTTCTCCCAGTTTCAGTCTCCATGGCATCTACCCACACCACAGATGGATCATCTTTCACAGGCCTCAGTTCCCTAAAGGCCTGGCCTATGGCTGAAATTCTTTACATGTCTCTCACTATCCTGGAGCTGTCTGCAGTCTGAGCTGCCTCTACCTTCTAAGCCTCCTGCTTGAATTGGCACCAAGCACAGCTCACCTGAGGGGTCTGCGTCTCAGAAGAAGTAGAGACCCCACCTGGACCATGAGTCTAAGCTGTGCTCTTCAATCTTGAAAGAGCCCTCAACTTCAGGGTTTTATGTTTATTAACTGAACTGATACTCTAATGGTCACGGCCACTTGTTTCTTGTTCTACTTTCTCAATTATTTAGATCCTGGTGGGATCTGACCCCTAGTCTTGGTCCCTCAAATTCTTGCCCCCCCAACCCTAATCTCAACCAAACAAAACCTGACTGAGTAAATGAGATTACTAATGATAGAGGAAAAAAATTAGAAAGAGGAAATAAAACACAACCATTGGTGCGATCAGATCGATCTAAGATGGCGACTGTGGAACCAGAAACCACCCCTACTCCTAATCCCCCATCTACAGAAGAGGAGAAAACAGAATCTAATCAGGAGGTTGCTAACCCAGAACACTATATTAAACATCCTCTACAGAACAGATGGGAACTCTGGTTTTTTAAAAATGATAAAAGCAAAACTTGGCAAGCAAACCTTCAGCTGATCTCTAAGTTTGATACTGTTGAAGACTTTTGGGCTCTATACAACCATATCCAATTGTCTAGTAATTTAATGCCTGGCTGTGACTACTCACTTTTTAAGGATGGTATTGAGCCTATGTGGGAAGATGAGAAAAACAAACGGGGAGGACGATGGCTAATTACATTGAACAAACAGCAGAGA
>CAUYON010191374.1:0-10634 GCA_963573935.1 Arctocebus calabarensis
TTTTTTTTGTAGAGACAGAGTCTCACTTTATCGCCCTCAGTAGAGTGCCGTGGCGTCACACTGCTCACAGCAACCTCCAGCTCCTGGGCTTAAGCAATTCTCTTGCCTCAGCCTCCCGAGTAGCTGGGACTACAGGCGCCCCCCACAGCGCCCGACTATTTTTTTGTTTTGCAGTTCAGCCGAGGCCGGGCTTGAACCCGCCACTTTCGGTATATGGGGCCGGCGCCCTACTCGCTGAGCCACAGGAGCCGCCCGAGAATAGTTAAATTTTGAGTACAAAAACAAAACTATTTTAAATGCAGTCTCATTCTTTACTAATCTAATTTGTACAATAACGAAGAGTAAATATGTTGGGCACACACGTTATTCCTAATGGTAACTTGCCTTTGGGTCTGTTTTTACAGTAATTCTTTTACTATATAAGACATGAGGATCGGGCAGGGCCTGTGGCTCAGTGAGTAGGGCGCCGGCCCTGTACACGGAGGGTGGCAGGTTCAAACCTGTCTCTGGCCAAACTGCAACCAAAAAAAGCCAGGTGTGTGGCGGGCGCCCGTAGTCCCAGCTACTC
The DNA here is from genome assembly GCA_963573935.1 of Arctocebus calabarensis. Classification (NCBI taxonomy): domain Eukaryota; kingdom Metazoa; phylum Chordata; class Mammalia; order Primates; family Lorisidae; genus Arctocebus; species Arctocebus calabarensis. The sequence goes on from CAUYON010191374.1 coordinate 569, forward strand.
GGGAGGCTGAGGCAAGAGAATCGCCTAAGCCCAGGAGTTGGAGGTTGCTGTGAGTTATGACGCCATGGCACTCTATCCAGGGCGAGAGTAAGACTGTCTCTAAAGAAAAAAAAAAAAAAAAAAGACACAAGTATCTTGTGTTGAAACATTTCCTTTTTGTAATTAGTGATGCTGTGGTATGTGGCAAGCTAGCATAATACTAATATTTAGGGCTTGAGCTTAGCTTAGCTCTGCCTGTTTACATAGCTGAGTTACAGGCGGTGAGTAGAACTGATTTACTCTGTAGTATATTTTGAAGACTGAAGTACTTTCACAGCATACAGGCATCTTTTCTCTGTTAGTTCTGTCTTTATTACTCTCACAGAATGAATAGAATCCAGGTGATGAGCAAGTTCGTTTCCTTTCAGCGCTCATTTCTAAAACGTGGAATTACAGGATCTCTAGGGCCCTCTTCTATCTCTAGCGTTCTCTGATTTTACATGTTAAACTTGAAACACATGTCACTCATTGTGGCAACAAAAACATTTTAAGAAAAACGTTTTTAAAAAGTTCTGCACAATGCATAACTAATCTTTCTTCCTTTTCTTTCTTTTTTTCTTTTTTCCTTTTTTTTTTTTCTCTGAGATAGTCATGTACTACTGCCTGGGCGAGAGTGCCATGCTCCCAGCCTAGCTGCCAGCAACCTCACACTTCCAGACTCAATCAATCCTTCAATTTAAGCCTCCCGAGTAGTTGGGACGACAGTCTTGTGCCACCACACCCTGCTAATTTTTCCATTTTTAGTAGAGACAGGGTCTCTCTTTGCTCAGACTGTTCTCAAACTTCTGAGCTTAAGCAGTCCTCCTGCCTTCGCCTCTTAAGAGTGCCAGCATTACGGGTGTGAGCCACCACACCTCATAATGCATAGCAAATCTTTTTTTTTAATTTTTTAAATTAAATCATAGCTGCATACATTAGTGTAATCAAGGGGTACAATGTGCTGGTTTCACATATGCATAGCAAATCTTAAAATTCATTATTTTCAACTCTCCCAGTTACTTTGTCAATGTTGGGCTAAAATAAATGAAAAGTAATTTTTAAAATTACAGACACTTCAATGTTAAATTCAGAGACTAGAATGGAGTGCTTTGTGTACAGTGGAGAAAAGCTTTAGTCTGGCCTGGGAATGGGGTCCTTGTAGTGCCACAGATAACTTGCAATAAGCAAGAACGTTCTGACTCAGAAAATGTGATAAGGTGACTTTTATATGGTATTTATATTTTGTGTATTTTTGGTTGAGATTAATGATAATTTTTATGGACATTCTGTCCAAGTATGTTCTGGTTATTTATTTATCTTTTTTTTTTTTTTTTTTTAGAGACAGAGTCTCTCTTTATTGCCCTCAGTAGAGTGCTGTGGTATCACAGCTCACAACAACCTCCAACTCCTGGGCTTAGGCAATTCTTTTGCCTCAGCCTCCCGAGTAGCTGGGACTACAGGCATCCGCCACAATACCCGGCTATTTTTTTGTTGCAGTTTGGCTGGGGCCGGGTTTGAACCCACCACCCTCAGTATATGGGGCTGGCACCCTACCCACTGAACCACAGGTACCGCCCCTATTTGTTTATCTTATAGTCCAGAGCATTTCCCTCTTCTAGTTTCCCTTGATTTCTGACTCTTTTCTGAATCCTTTCTCTGAGTGCCTCCCTTCCTGGCAGAGACCCTTTTCCCATTTCTCTTTCAGTCATATGGCAGTTCAGAGTCTCTTGCAAGCATTGATTGAATTTACATTATTTTTTTCTTAGACAACAAGATACATCACGCTTCTTAAATTACCATTTAAGATCTAAAAACATGGGTGGCACCTGTGGCTCAAGGAGTAGGGTATCAGCCCCATGTATTGGAGGTGGCGGGTTCAAACCCGGCCCTGGCCAAAAAAATAAAAATAAAAAAATAAGATCTAAAAACAAAGGGTAGATATTCATTTTTAGAACTTAGACACCACGATGCTCTGGTTCTGGGAAAGGATTAAATGGACCAGGTTAGATTTTCCTTTTTTTTTTTTTTTTGGCCAGGTCTGGGTTTGAACCCTTCACCTCCAGCATATGGGACCAGCGTCCTACTTCTTTGAGCCACAGGCGCCACCCCCAGGTTAGATTTTTATCTTCTCTGTTTGGAGACTGCAATATAGGAAACCTCTAGAGCCAGTGAACTCATTTATCTGCATCTCAAAAGGAAATCCTTTCTTTTTTTTGGCTGGGACTGGGTTTGAACTCTCCACCTCTGATATATGGGGCCTGTGCTTACTCCCTTGAGCCACAGGCGCCTCCCAGGAAATCTTTTCTTTATGATGACATAGTGAAGCTTCAAGTTCACTTGCATATTATTCCCAATCTTCCAAATCATTTTTATCAGTGTTGGGCTTAAAAATTGGTATTTCACACTATGGATACTTCAGTGTTAAATTTGTTTGGGGGAATTTTTTTTAAATGATAAAGAAGCAATTATAACAGAATGAATGCAAATGGGGCTTACATACTTGTTGCCAGGTATGAAGCTTGACTTATTTTCTAGGTTTATTATTCTGTCATTTCTGAAGTCAGTTAAGTCAGTGTGACTTACAACGTGGCATTATTACAAGATTACCTCCTGTGACATTCTGAAGTCTGCTTGGTCTTCTGCCAAAGCATCCTTAAAATTCATTCAGAATACTTCTGAAAAGTTTTACAATACCAGTTCAATTAATATGAAGAAGTTTCTTATTATATCCCAGTTCAGGAAAACATTTGAATAAGCTAATTCTCAAGATTGCTTGGTCTTTTTGGTCAGGAATTAATTATGATATACCAGTGTCTTGCCTGGAAAGACAGAAGGTTCTAAAATATTATAGCAGCCATAAAGTCAGATTGCTAAACTGCTCCGTAATGAAAGTGCCATTAAACAAAGGAAGGTGTTAACTTCTGGTTAGATATTTTATCCTCCATGCTATAAAAGGTGGCCATGGGAGGTAAAGCAGACACAGAGTAGCTAACGTGATTTGTAGATTTGTAGGTCTTCTCTTCTGACTGAAGGGTGTGCCCACCCAGAAATGAACCAGCACAGGAGGGCAGGTAGGGTTTTGTGCATGGAGTGTGAAGGCATGGGTTTTAGTCCTGACTTGTTCATCCATTCATCAAATACACTCTGAGTGCCGTATGTGCTGGGCACTGTTGTAGGTACGGGGGATACAGCAGTGAGCAAAACAGACATTCTGGCGGGGTGGAGGCAGACAGTAAATGAATGTGTGAATGGACAGAGGTCAGATGATCAGAATGCCGTGGAGAGCTTTGAAGCAACATCAGTAGGAGATGGGAAGTATGTTTGCATGGTATAGGGGATTTACTTTTTATACAGAGGGGTCAGAGAAGGCCTCTGCTGAGATTTTGATCTGAAGTAACTGAGGGAGTGAATGGGAGGAGGCAGAGGGTGAGCAGGGTCTAAGTCTGATGCAGGAGCATGAGTGGCATGTGTAAGGGCGGCAAGGTCATGGTGGCTGGGCGGTGTGGCATGGGTGAGGGGGAAGTGACCACAGATGAGAGTCAGTGGGAGGTGGGAGGGGCACATCACTGCAGGCCTTTGTAAGATTTTGGCCTTTGCTCTGAGTGAGGGGAAGTAATTGGAGAGTTTTGAACAGTGACGCTTATGATGACTTATGTGTTAAAAGGATCACTCTGGCTGCTGGGTTGAGAATAGATAGAAGGGGGACAAGAGCTGAATCCGGGACCCCTTCCTTTTTGAACTAGCCGTGTGACCCCCAAACCATAATTCCTCTTCGGCTTTTGGTTTCCTGCTTTGTAAATTAACTGGGGCCCCTCCAGTTCAAGAATTTTAAGATTCCAAGTGGTGCAGGATGTTTGTACAAGGAGACAGGAGGTGTAGGAAGAGATTCTAAGTAAATAGCTTCAAATGACCTGAAAACTTGACACCAGCCTGGCTTTAGCTGAATCATCCCAAATCAAGAGACATTCAGGTCTTTTCAGTCAGATTTTCAGGTCATGAGAACAAAAACACTGTTTCGTAAATATTCTCTGCTGATCCTTTCCATACTTTGCTGATCTCTGAATTCTCCCTTCCTGATTGAAAAAAGGATGAAAAGCTGTTACTCATCAACAGAGCTGGCAACCAGAGTAGCTTTTGTTGTTAGGAAAATTGGGAACTTTGGGGAAAGAAACAGTTCTAATTTTGTGTTTATCTTAGGTCACTCAAATTTTTCTTTTATAACATCCAAAAAAATATAAAAGATTGCTTTTGTTTTTATTTCCCTTATTGCATTCCCAGTCACCTCAAGCCTCACTGGTGCTCATTCTAATGCACTTAATATGTTTCTTTTTGCCCATCTAGGATCTTGCAAAATGGGAGTGTTTGTTTTGTATGTATGCATTTTAGTTTACGATGCTTGGAATCAATTTTCTTCTTGCTTCTCTAAGTCCTGAAGATCCATCCCTGTTGCTGTGTGTATGTCTAGTTTTCTTCTGCTCCTGGAGGCTGCATTCTCCTCCGTGCTGTGTGCATCCACCACCATCTTGCCTGCCGTCTGTGTATTGTAATGATACCCAGCCTGTCCCCCTCCCTAACTCCTCAAATATTGCTGCAGTTAACATTTTCATACATGTCCGCTTATGAAGCTGTATAATATTTCTATGGACTATATACTTAGAAGGGAATTGCTGGATTGTAGGCATGTTTGAACTGAATTTGATTAAATGGGGCCAGCTTCCTCTCCATGGTGCCTGCACCAGTCTCCGTCCCTCCATAAGTGTGCAAGGCTCCTGTGTCCTCATGACCCATCAACACTCAGCTCTTTGCAGCTTTTCCATGCTTGCTAGTCTAAGTGCAAAGTGATACTGTTTTAATTTGTATTCATTGATTACTAATCAATTTGAAAGTCTTATACATGCTTATGTAAATTGCTTATTCCTATCTTTGCCATTTTCTGTTTTGTTATTATTGCTGTTGACTTGCAGAAGTAATTTTATGGTATAGATATTTATTCCTTGTGCAGGTATGTTCTCATTTGGTCATCTATTGATTTTGTCTTTGCCATTCTTTCATCAAGAAAAGAAATTCATCGCTTCTTGGCCTTTTGGCTAAGATCAAGTGAAGAAAAAAAAATTCACTTTGATATAATCTAAATAAACTCTTTGACTTACGGTTTATATTTTTGGTGTTTTAAGAATCCCTTCCCTGGGTGGCACCTGTGGTTCAGTGAGTAGGGCGCTGACCCCATATACTGAGGGTGGCAGGTTCAAACCTGGCCCCAGCCAAACTGCAACAAAAAATAGCTGGGCGTTGTGGCGAGCGCCTGTAGTCCCAGCTACTCGGGAGGCTGAGGCAAGAGAATCACCTAAGCCCAAGAGCTGGAGGTTGCTGTGAGCTGTGACGCCACAGCGCTCTACTGAGGGTGACAAAGTGAAACTCTGTCTCTAAAAAAAATAAATAAGAATCCCTTCCCAATCTCTAAGCCATATTTTGTGACTGTACTATTTCTAGAGCCATATACGCCTGTAATATTAAAGATTCAGCCCTATTTTTGTCCACTTAATAGGCTGGTTTTTCTAATAACATCTTAGAAAATTCCATGCTTTACTTCATTTAATTGTGGTACCCTCTTTAGATATGTTTCCATGGATATACTTGTCTGTCTCTAAGCCTCTATTTTCCATTTGTCAGCTCTTGCTTCATATTTTATTGCTTTGATTTTATTACAGTGACTTTGGTAGTATGTCCTAATGACTGGCACAGCAAGTCATTCATTTTAAAGTTTACTTAGCTCTTCCCAGGCCAAAATTTCTTTTTCCCTATAAAATTTGGAATAAGTTTACCAGGTTACTGAAAAATTGTATTTTTGAGGGATTTTTATTGGCATTATATTGAATTTATAAATTATTTGGGGGAGACTTGATATCTTTTTGATAACTCATTCCATAAGAGCTTGTAATATGCCTTTCCATTTATTCAGATTGTTTTTCTCAGAATTTTTTAAAATTTGGAAATCAGGCTCAGCGCCCATAGCTCAGCAGTTAGGGTGCTGGCCATATACACTGAGATTGGCAGGTTCAAACCCAGCCCGGGCCTGCCAAACAACAATGACAACTACAACAAAAACATAGCTGGGCATTGTAGTGGATGCCTGTAGTCCCAGCTGAGGCAAGAGAATTGCTTAAACCCAAGGGTTTGTGGTTGCTGTGACACCATGGCACTGTACCTAGGGTGACACAGTGAGACTCTGTCTCAAAAAATAAATAAAATAAAATTTAAAATCATTTAAAACCAACAGTTCTAAAAATAGTACAAAAAACTCCTCGTATGGTGTGTGCCACACCTTTTGGGGGCAAAACACGATTGTAAGAGGGTCTTTTCCTAACAAATGCAACCAGTGTAACATGGTTTCTTGTACCCTCAATGAATCCCCAACAATAAAAAAAAAAAAAAAACTCCTCGTAGAGTGCTCTGGTGTCACAGCTCACAGCAACCTCAAACTCCTGGGTTTAAGCCGTTCTCTTGCCTCAGCCTCCCAAGTAGTTGAGACTATAGGTGCCCACCACGATGCCCTGCTGTTTTTTTGTGGCTCTCTATTTTAGGCTAGCTCTTTTTTCCTACTTATAAAAACTGTACCTCTTCATTGTAGAAAATTGTCATTGTTGTTTTTAGCTGGCCTGGGCTGGGTTCTAACCCTCCAACCTCAGTGTATGTGGCCAGCACCCTACCTTCTGAGCTACAGGCGCCGTATGTTTTAGGTTTTGTATGTAACCTTTATCAAGTTGAGGTATTTTCCTCTCTAATAAACTATTCCTAATTTACTAATGAGAGGTTTTGTCATAATAGGTGTTAAACTTGGGCAGCACCTGTGTCTCAAAGGGGTAGGGTGCCAGCCCCATATGCCGGAGGTGGCGGGTTCAAACCCGGCACTGCCCAAAAAAACTGCAAAAAAAACAGGTGTTAAACTTTATCAAATGCGTTTTCGGGTTCTGTCCTTCAGGAAGTAAGATGGCATCAGGCAGGCTCCATACCCAAATCCTAAGCCCTATACTGAGGTTGTTTCAAACAAAGGATAAATAAGAGTTCTCAATATTTCTGACTACTACCTATGTAGATTTATGGTAAACAATCCAAATGTTGGTTTTTTTTTTTTTCTCTCTCTCCTCTTTTTTGGTGGGAAAGAGGTTTGTGAAGGAGGGGAGGACATTTAAAATTGCACTGCGTGATTTTGTATCACCCTTCATTTTCAGGGTTAGGCTGTCAACTCCTGTTCTCTTTGCTTTGATTGGTCCTCTGGGAGAAAAATCCAGTAAGGAAGTTATAATTAATTTACAGCCATTGGGTGATACAGCTTGCTTATTATTTGGAACAGGCTATGCCTGTGAGAGCCTCTGTGCACAAACAGCCCAGAGTCATTGTGAGAATGTGGTGCGGTCATACCCCAAATACCAACAGATCAGAGACGAGCTTGGAGGGGAGGAGAAGGACATTTGGCGTCACTTTGCTTCAGTGACATCTTCCTTCTTCAGACCACGCTGTCAGAAAATAGAATGGAGGAAATAGTAATTTATTTTCTTTTGACTCTGAAATAAAATCCAACACAGTTGTTTTGTTTTCCTAATCACCTTGACTAATGCGGCGTGTGGAGCAGGCATGGGCTAAAAAAAAACGGCAGAAAGTGACAGGATCCCAAGTTAGCATTTGTCAGCAGGGACGTTCAATACCCAGCCGCCTTCCCTCCTGACTCTCCTCCCTTGCCCTGCTTGATAATGCCCCTGTTTTTGTTTTCTTTTGCTATAATACTTGTCACCATCTAAAAACACTGTGGCCTGCCTTCCCTCAAGGAGAAAGTTCTTCAAGGGCACAAAGTTTTGTTTTGTTCCCCTAATAATGTTCCAGGCACCTCGAACAGTGCTTGGTGCATCACATGCCCTCAAGAAATCCATAAAGTGAATCAGTCCATACAGAAGGAGCCCTGTGATCCACAGGAGGGTCATCTCAGGGGTGGGTGAGAGAGAAAGTGCTCCTAGTCGCCTTTCAGTGCCTGCATTCAGTAAGCTAGTAGAATCCCCATGTCCTCTTTGATATTGTAAGAACCACTAATAGCCCAGACACCAGAGTTAATTTCTCTACATCTGTTCTAGCCCCACCTGGGACTCTACATTTTCCTGAAAGTAGAATGTGAGCATCTGTGTTGCTGACAAACACATGGTGGGAGGAGGGACAGGGTAGAATAATCAGTGCTGACATTCTAGCCTCGGTCTGAGCCCAGCACACGCTCGGCATTGTTTTCATGAGGTGATTCTCGTAGGATAAATGAGTCTGCCCCATCAGCAGAAAAAGTTGCAATGGATGTGCCGAGTTGTGCTTAACTCCCCAAACTCACACCCCTTTCTGGTTGATTCTTTCCTCCCATTCCCAGCAATGCAGAAATTTTATGGCTTTTGTCATTTCTAAACAATAGGTGTTCTGGATCTGGTTCAGAGTTTCATGGTGAGCAATCATGCCTTGAGTACCTGGTCAGTTTATTTTAAAGCAAGGTCTGAAATCATGTACTATGCAGAATGCTAAGAAAAAGTTGCCACAAATACACCGTAATGTTATCCTCAAGGCCAAGGTCACAGACTCTGTCTGTCCTGTAGAGATTGTTGCTTGGTTCATTGTCCTGAGATGCTGCTTTAGTTTAATACGCTATCACAGGTATGTATGTATAGGAAGAAACATAGTATAAGTAGGGTTCAATACTATCGTGCTCTGCTACGACACTTACTGTTGTTACCTACCCCTCGCCACACACACACACACACGAGTCTTAAACTTTATTATCTGGGCCAACTCTGCTTATATATACTAGTCCCCCCATGGATTCCAAGACCCCAGTGGATACCTAAAACCAAGGATAGTATTGAACCCTACTTATACTATGTTTCTTCCTATACATACATACCCATGATAGCGTATAATTAAAGTCACGGTTTAGATTAGGTACAGTAAAAGGTTAACAATAACTAATACTAGAGTAATTGTAACAGTATACTAAGCATAATGAAAGTTATGTGATTATGATCTTTCCTCATTCTCAAAATATCTATTCTATGTATTTACCTATTTTTGGACCATGATTGACCACAGGTAACTGAAACCATGGAAAGCAAAATCGCAGATAAGGGAGAACTACTGTATAAAATTAATTAACAACATTAATTAACAGCAACATTAATAACAGCAGCTAATATTTTGGCCAGTTGCCACACTAAATGGTAACTGGCTAACCTATGGTCTCGTTTAATTGTAAAAGGATTTTATGAGTAAGATGCCATTAGATTCCTTATTTTACAGATGGAGAAACTAAGGTACAAATTGATAAGAAACCTGCCCTATAGGTACAGATCAATAAGAAACTTGCCCTAAAGTCACATTGTTATTAAGTGATAGAACTAGAATTCAAAGTTATGTCTTTTTATCTCCAAAGCTCATGTTCATAATCACTTTGCGGGGCTGAGGTAAGCAAGCGCCCAAAGACAAGACATGACCTTGATAGTCCAGCAGTTACTGAGGTTTGTCTTTGGTTCGGGTATGCTGGACTAACCAGCTAGCACTGTCTTAGTTTTAGAGGGATCCGAAGGTTTTGCCTGGAGCTGGAAATGCTCAGGGAGCTCCTCTCTGGATTCTGCACTGACAGCTGCAGATAGAAACCGGGGGGCACTTGAAAAAACGGGAAAGGCTCTGAAACTATCCAGGTTGCATTCTTCAGCTTTCTAACCCTTTCACAATGAAGTATTTAAGATTTAGAAAATGAGTAAAGAATTATACAACCAGGCTCGGCGCCTGTGGCTCAACAGGCTAAGGCGCCAGCCACATACACCTGAGCTGGTGGGTTCGAATCCAGCCTGGGACTGCCAAACAACAATGACGGCTGCGACAAAAAATGGCCGGGTATTGTGGCAGGCACCTGTAGTCCCAGGTACTCGGGAGGCTGAGGCAAGAGACTCGCTTGAGCCCAGGAATTGGAGGTTGCTGTGAGCTGTGATGCCACAGCACTCTATCCAGGGTGACAGCTTGAGGCTCT
>CAUYON010191376.1:0-25594 GCA_963573935.1 Arctocebus calabarensis
CCACAATGCCTGGCTATTTTTCTGGGTTTTTTTGCAATTCGGTCGAGGCCGGGTTTGAACCTGCCACCTTCGGGATATGGGACCGGCACCCTACTTAATGAGCCACAGACACCGCTTCAGAAAGGTTCTTGATCATAGGTACTCAGAAAATACTTAATGAATGAAGTTATTCCTAAAAGAACAAAAGGCTTCAGTTGATCAAAGTTTCTTACCAAGGCATAAAATCTAGAGGCAAAGCCCAATGTTGGTCTGGTACAATCTGGGTTGAAGATGGAAAGGAAAACAAATTGTAGGATCCTTTATCACAAGTCTGAAGATATATTTCTAGTCTGCCTATTTTTCCTTAAAATAAGCATCTTCCCCTCCCCTCCAAAATTAATCAATTCTTGAAACATACGAAGGATATATTAAATGGATTAAACTGGAAAAATTTTTAAAGTTAATGTCTAATGCACATGTTATATAAATGTTATCACATCCCAAACATTGTCCTTTACCTGGATCATCTCATTTGTTTCTTGCAAAACCCTATGTGGTAGATCACGCAATTATTTTCATTTATATAGGAGAATACCAAAGCCTCTCACTAAGGAACGTGTCTGATGTTTCACAAGTAATAAGGGTCTCACTCAGATCATCTAATTTCAGTCTATATGCACAACCACTCTGCTATACTCAAAATGAAATGGAAATATTTCCATACTTCCATTTATAAGCTTGTGTTGAGTATCTCCAATGGGTCACCTGCTTGAGATAAAGAGATAACTAAGGTGGGGTTCTCAACAAGGCATGATAATGTGAAGACTTTCAACTTGGTTATTTCTGACAGTTCTCAGTAGTCCCTAATTCTCAGTTTTAATCACAGATAATTTTTTTTTTTTGAGGCAGAGCCTCAAGCTGTCACCCTGGAGAGAGTGCTGTGGCATCACAGCTCACAGCAACCTCCAATTCTTGAGCTTAAGTGAGTCTCCTGCCTCTGTCTCCCAAGTAGCTGGGACTACAGGCACCTGCCACAATGCCCGGCCATTTTTTGGTTGTAGCTGTCATTGTTTGGTGGGCCCGGGCTGGATTCGAACCCGCCAGCTCAGGTGTACGTGGCTGGCGCCTTAGCCCATTGAGCCATAGGCGCCAAGCCACAGATAATTTTTTTAATGGTGAGATCTTTCTGAGACTCTCCATCTCTTTAATTATCAAGAAAGGTTCCTAAGTATAGTAGTCTGAAGAATGGGACTCCAAGATATCATATCATAATCCCTAGATTTGTAACTGCTACCTCATTAGCAAAGATTTTATAAATATGATTTAGGTTCATGAGATGAGGATATTATCCTAAATTATTCAGGTGGGCCCTAAATGCAAATGCAAGTGTCCTTATAAGAGGGAGGTAGGGAGGAATTTGATTCTATACAGAAGAAGAGAAGGCAGCATGACCACAACAGTAGAGATTGCAGTGATGCGGCCACAAGCCAAGAAATGCCGGCAGCACCTGAAGGCTGGCAAAGACAAAGAATGAATTCTCCCATGTCCTCTGAAGAGACACCCTGATTTTAGACCAGTAAAACTAATTTCTATTCTCCAAAACTATGTGGTATTATGCTGCCAAGTTTGTCTTAGTTTGTTACAAGAGCCAGAGGAAACTAGTATACCAAATTAATATACTCTGTTGCTTTGAGGGCACCTGGGATCATCAGAGTCCAGGATGGGTATCAGATGTACAAAATAGGAAACAGTTTCAGAAAAATAAATCGACTAGCCCAGGGTCACACTGCTAGCAGGTGGTAGAGCTGAGATTAAAACCTAATTCTAACTCTTGAGCTTTGAGATCACATCGTGTTTTATTTTCATGGAAAGCCAGAATGATTTCTTTTATTTCTTCTTTTCTGATGGTTAGGTAATCTGATGCCCAAGGTGACAAGAGAGAGTCAGTGAAGAGCTGGGACTGGAGACCAGGCTGGGTCCTGGCATTCTCTGCCCCTGTACTCACACACTCTGGCCTGGGATGGCTTCAAATACTGGATGGGGGGGTCTTGTGCGGAGCTTCCTGCCAGCCTGGATGCAGGCACTCCTGGCTTTTTAGTCTGACCTTTAGTTTTCCATGGCAAAACCCTTTGTAGAGGAAGCTGTCCTTCCGACAGGCAGCCAAGACACGGGCTCTGTGAGACTGCATTGTCCTTATTTAGAATTGCTCTTACTTAAACAAGCTCTGCTTTTGCAAAACATGTTTATTCTGGTTTCTTCTCCCTCCTGGATGTTTGGCTGGTGTGAGCCCAGAGGGCAGCAGCTGGGCCATCTGGGCAAGGCGGGGAGGCAAATAGGAGGCTCCAGAGAAAGGATACAGGAGGGCACGGATTTCCCTTTTAAGCTGTGTGCTAGACAGAGATGGGCACCCTCTTTGTGGAGCGTTGTGTGAACCCTGTGGAAAATGCAGCCATTCAGAACACACCCCTGCCAAGACTGACCCCAACTTAAAGAACACGAGGAATGCATTGCAGAGCTGAGCTTTACTGTTTCTGAAATTCAGTGTTAGAGGAACAATAATAATGAGGATAGTTTTAATAATCCAACAACTACTTTTTTATTAAATACCTACTTTAGACCAAGCACAATGTTAAATTTCATACCTAGTTTATTTTGTTTACTTCTCAGGAGAGTCGTACCAGACAGTTACTTTTCATTGACTCTGCTTTGTAAATGAGTAAACTGAGACTCAGAAAGGTCAAGATTGTATCTCAGCTGCGGGAACTGAGAGGTGAGGGCAAGCAAGTCTTCTGGGGCTAGAGAATGTTTTTGTTTGTTTGTTTGTTTGAGATAGAGTCTCACTTTGTTGCCCTCAGTAGAGTGCTGTGGCGTCACAGCTCACAGCAACCTCCAGATCTTGGGCTTAAGTGAATCTCTTGCCTCAGTCTCCCAAGTACCTGGGACTACAAGCACCTGCCACAATGCCTGGCTGCTTTTTTGTTGCAGTTGTTATTGTTGTTTATCTGACCCAGGCTGGGCTCAAACCTGCCAGCCTGAGTGTATGTGGCTGGCGCTGTAACCACTGTGCTACAGGTGCCGAGCCTAGAGAATGTTCTCTATGCACAATTCTTCAGGGACTTCCTGCTTTAGCCCACTTGAAGACTGAGTGAGGTTCAGAGAACAGGGTGCTTGTCCAAGGCCACTTCCCAGCAGGTGAGTTTCCAGGATGCCAGGACAGTGTTCATTGTGATAGGTGACCCTAGCGTAACCCGGGACTAAAAAAGAAGTGAAAGCAGTTGGAGATTGCTCACTTGCTGCGGTGGGTGAGTTTGTACCCCCTCCTTTCCTCCCTTCCAATCCCGTTTGGGAGATGTTATTGTCTTTGAGATCAGTACAGTCCTTCCATGGGCATATCCACATACCAGCTGGCACTGAGGAGGGAGGAAAAGCCCCCCAGGCAAAGGGGAGTGTGCCTGCCGGCAACAAATTCACACGGAGAGCCTGTTAGGAAGCTTGTCCGCTGGAGGCATCGCACGCAATCTTCTCATTCTTCTGGGCGGAACGCTCATTTTACAGGTGAGTGAGGTGAAGCTCAGAGGCAGGAAGTCCTCCGTCCAAGGCAAATGCCTTATGAAGCAGTGGAGCTGGTGTTCGACTCACGTCTTCTGACTGACGGGGACAGGGCACAGACACAGTAACAAGCTGGCTTCTCCAGGCCACGGAACTCCCCCCCAGTCTTTCCACCTTTTGGAAATGGGCATGTGTGGAAAATACCGATCTGGCTCTGAGGAGAGGGGTGGGAGAAGGAAGATTGTGAAGTATATTTTCTTGGTCGTAGGGAGAGGGTGAGAGTTGGGAGGAACGCAACCCGGAACCACAATCTCCAGCAAGAGAATACTTCTCTGCTGGCGTCACCCCCTCCCGGGATCTGCAGCCTGTTTCTCCAGATAACCTTTCTGAAACCTGGGCCGTGAGCAGAGAGGGTGGCCTTCTTCCCATTGACTCGCCCTGCACTGAGTTCAGTGCAGATGTGGACATCTGCCCGGAGAGAAGGATTATCAACTAAACAGGGTGGGTGAGTGGGTGGGCGGGGGACAGGGGCCTGACCCTTCCGTGTCCCGGGGGCCAGGGAAGGGAGGCTTCTGTAGGGGCCAGCCAGGGGCTGCCCATTGGATGATAGCTCAGTAGCTCATCCCGCTCTCTGCCCCACCTCTCCCCATGGTGTCTGCCTCACTCTATTTCTAATTAGCCACTGTTTGTTATGTCCTTCTGGGGCCGTCTCAGATTTTGACAAGGGTGGCTTTACAAAAGTTGGTTCTGACCCCAGCTTGAGGAGGATGAAAAGGCTACACTCACAAGCTCCCAGGCTCCCTGTGAGTTTTCTTTATCTACATACCTAAGGGCAAAGAATATCATCGGCACACTCGCCCCACAGTATGAAGTGAAACCGTGGTTCTTTTGCTAACAGTCAGCCTTAATTTTCTCATCTATGTAATACACATTGTCACTATCGTCTTTGCTTACCCATTTCACATGCTACTGAAATCAAAGAGACACGGAAACTTAAAAAACTCCAATGTGCTAGTGAAGTGCTGGGTTGTTGGGCAGACTGCAATATTTGACGATTTTCTTTCCCTTCATGGAAAAAGAGTCCTGCATAGTAATTACTTTAGCAATTTACTAAATGTTCACCATCCAGAATCTCTCCCCTGCTTCTTAAAACCATATAAGAAGGGTGTGTGGGTAGGGAGGTGCTGGGGAGGAAGGTACTTCCCCGGTTGAATCAAAGCTGATTTTCAAGGCTCTGAGCTGCGACGTGCTAGCTGTGGGTTACAAAGCAACCCACTCACTCATTCTGAGGCTTGGTTTTCCAAACTGTAAAGTGGGACTCTAAGGCCTTCCTCATGGGGCTTTTGTGAAACTGAACCCAGGCTAAAAGTGGCTGCCAAATTCTGAGCATCTGGTTTGTATCAGCTAGTTGACATCAGTGATCTCAGCACTCAGAACATCCTAGTAAGCTACGCCTCATCAGCCTTTCTGGAGAGTTAATGGAATTGGGGCTCAGAGGTGTGAACCAACCTGTCTGAAATCGTAGAGTAATTAGAGCTGGAATTCTGACACTGTGGTAGTCACTCCAGAATCTGGGAACTTTCCACTGCATCCCTTGGCCTGTCTGTGGAAATACTCTGAAAACGGGAAAGCGACACGGAAAACTATTTGTTCATGAGCAAGCACTAAGAATCTTTTGTGTTGACCTCACCCCCTGCCCTGGGGTGCTGGCTAATGACAGAGGCTATAGGTTTGGTGTTTCCCTTCTTTGGGTGCCAATTATCTCATCTATAGGATAAGAGAGGACTCTCTTGGGTCATCTCTCAAGTCCCATTTTTCTCAGCTCTCACTTTCCAGAAATATATGTTTAAGAAGGTTTTTAAAAAGTAATGAGTTAAAGTAAAGTTGGAGAAAAGTGAACTGATACTCATCTCGTCCCTAGACTATGCCATGTCCTTTGCGGTTAATAGTGTCTGAAGATGACTGCCCCCAATCCCTTCCCTGTCTGTGTGTGAACAATGCTCTTCACATCAAGAGGGCATGTTCCCTTAAATCTTTCCCTTGAGTTTGGGCAGGCTTCCATGGCTTACTTAACTACCAGAAAGAGCATGGCAGAAATGAAGATCTTTAACTCTCCAGGCGTAAAGCTTTGTAGATTATACCTGGTCTTCTGTAATTCTGACTCTTGGAATGCTTCCACTTAAAAACCAGCCCCAGTGCTAGAGTAAGTCCATACCACACAGAAAGGCCGTGTTTAAGTGCTCCAGTTGGCAGGCCTAGCTGAGCTCTTAGCTGACAGCAACTGCCAGCCATAGGAGTGTGCCACCTTGAAACCCACCTCAGTTGAGCCTTCAGATGACTCCAATCCCATCCAACATCTGATTACAACTCCACGAAACACTCCAAGCAGCACTGCCTGGCCAACACACAGAATCATGAGAGGTCATCATTGGTTGTTGTTTTAAGCAACTAAATTTTGTGGTGGTCTGATAGGCAGCAGTAGATAATTAAAACATTATTATTTAGTTGCCACAATAAAACCGTGTCTATGTCCCATTTTATACAAAGGACACTTAAAGCTGAGGAAGATGAGATTAATTGTCTAATATCATATAGAAGGTGTTAAAGCTATAATCGGAAATTGAATCTATTTGATTACAAATCCAAATGTTTCTTTCATTACCAAAGAATTCTTTTTCTTTTTTCATTTAGTTGTTTATTAGCAAGGCTATTAAAGTGGGGTAGATAACTGAAAGTAGATGCTGCTGTTTATGATAAAATTGAAAGAAATTAAAAAAAATACTAGCTCTTATTAAGAAAAAAGCTTTTATGTATCATATTTTAATGATATCTGGTTATGGCATATAAAGCTAGGATTATTCTTCCCACGTTTCAGTGTTATTTTCTACAAATAGCTGCACCAAGCTGTGTGAATATCTACACGTCAATCAAAGGACAATCTCCGTTCCCCAGTACAGGGGTCAATGTCTGTGACCTTGCAGATTTCTCTGCTGCCTGCCATGTCCCATGGCACCTGTGCCCTGAACCTTGAGTACCAGCCCTGTGTTAAAGCATATTCAACAAGCAACAACTGCTTGTTGATTCTGGGCAGGCACTTCTCTGTTTGATACTGTGGACCCGGACTGCAGACCAGTATGCAAACAGTTGTAACCCAGAGTGAAGTGCTGCAGATATGTGCACATGGGCTCCTGATGGTCTGGTGAGACACGTCTTCTCCATTCCTGGATTCTGCCACGCTCGGTCTGCACAATGCTACTAGAAAGTCCCTGAACACACCATGCTGTTTTCACTCCTGCCTTTGCCTAGGCTGGTTCTTTTCTCTTTCTGTGCTTCTTCTTTGAAACCCTCTACTCTTTCTGTGCTTCTTCCCTGAAACCCTCTAAGTAGTTTTTTACCTTTATCAGCAAACATCAGGTTATCCCATGATCATTTACAACTTCGGGTATCTATCCCTTTAGAATGAGTGCCCTCAAAGCAAGAATCATCTTTTCTTGTTATTTAGTTTTCATTGACTATTTTTAAACAATAGATTACATTTATGATTGTATAAGGATCATCAATGAAAACAATAAAGCCAGGTAAATGAATACAAACATTTTAAATCAGGTGTCACCCTCAGCACTCAATTTTCTTTTGCATTTTGTTTTAGTGGCTCTGTTTGGAAAAACTGAATCACCCAGATGGAAAGTTGTAAGGCCATTTTGAAAGAGCTGAGCCTTACAATCTGAGTGCAGTTCACAGCGGAGGTGGGAAATCCTCCTTCAGGTTGCACAAAAACAACCTAGCCCAGCAGCATTTTAAGTCATTGGATAACATTATGCAATCGAAGAAACCAAACAAGGCAAGTAGAGATTGTGTGTTTTGCTGAAGAGGATAGAAAAAGGCCAATGTCTCAGGGCATAACCAGATAGAGAGAGGAAAGGGGAACATGGTACGTCTTCCCTGGGGAGACGCGATGCCAGGGAAGGCCTCTTGGCAAAGGTGATGAGTGAGGTGGTCAAGTGAACAGTGAGAATAATCCAGGTCATAAAGGTTTGAAGGAAGAACATTCTAGGCAGGGTAACAGTAGTGCAAAGTCCCCGAGGCAAAAAGAGCCTGTGATTTGCCAAGCATTTTCCCTTGAGGAGACCAAAGCAGAGACTCCACAGAGATTTCTACATTCTCAGTAGCCTCGTATAGATGCCTAACCATTTCTGTCAAAGTGTTGTCACTTGATAAAGACTTACAAGGTACTTGGACTCTTTCATAGCTAAGGAATAGAACAGGAATATCATGGTCATGTGCAGCTTTGACACGGCCACCATGAAGCCCCAGCGACACTCTGACTTCAAGGCCAAGAGTCCCACTCACGGTGCAGCCGCCCAACCCCACAGCAAGAAGGCAGAGTCGTTCCTAAAATCCAACCTTCTTCCATAAGAAACCAGGACTCCGTGCCAGGGCAGGATTTATGACCTAGTAACTGAGGACAGAAATAATTGGTGGCATTAGTGCCTGGCAGCCCGGCCTGGGCTCCGCTCTGGAGGGGCGGCACGGATTGAAATAGCTGAGGCGAGTTTTCTTTTCTGAGCCCAGGTGCTCTCCTGCGGCCAACACCACGCTAATGAGCTCTGCTATTCACGGCCCTAGTCATTGATGGTCCAATTTATAGTGCGCAGAGGCCAGATTTCCTTCCAGGCTCTGAAGAAAAAGAAAAAACAACACCCAGCTGAGGAAGAATGAAGGACGGCCTGTTCTGTGTTATTCTCCTTCTGCGGTCATTTAATCCCCAGGAAGACAAGGCCTACCCCATCAAATGCCTGAAGAAAAGAGGCGATTACCTGGAGAAGTCACACAAAAAGGAAAGGGCAAGATGAAAATCAGGCACCAAGGTAAAGGTCCCAGGCTCCGAGCTGAATGGACATGGCTTTCAAGAAGCTCTGTTTTGCATAGAGGCTTGGATTTTAGAGTCAGACAGACCTGGACTGAAAGATAATTCAACTACCTGTCATTAAATATATGTATGACCTAGATAAGATCTGGCCTCTCTGGGCCTCAGTGTACTTCTTTTCCAAATGGTAATTGAAAGCACAGGCTTTGGGGTCTATCAGATTTGGATTTCAACCTTGGCTTTGCCATTAACTGTGGTCAAAAAGGCAAGGTAATAAACCTCCAGTGTTAATTCCTTCATCTCTAAAGAGGAAGTGATTCTGTAGATACCTAGGAGGATTGTTGGGAAGATTAGGTGGGATAAAATGTAAAATCCATGTGTATGGTACTTGGGAAAATGATTGTGAACTTATTATATACCACCAACCACCTCTTAAGCTCTAGGAGAGTAGCTTCCAAAATGTGTCCCTAGACTAGTGCCATGAACTTAACCTGGGGAATTATGAGAAATGCCAATTCATGGCCCCATCCCAGCCTCACTGAATCAGAAACCGTGAGGATGAGCGCAGGGATGGGGGAGGCTAAAGTTTGAGGGTCTCTGCTCTATGTGAAAACTCAGATTGTACCTGAGACATTTTGTTTCCTCTGCAACTGTCTTAGGCCCATGTTCAGTGCCATGATCCTTCAAAATAAGCTCTCTGTTCATTCCTTTCTGCACCAAACAGAGGAGAACTACTTTACTCCTTACAATTTCCCTCCCACACTTGGTAACATCTTCTACATGCTCACCACATCTAGGTATTCTGATAATAGCTTCACACGGATTATCTCCATTTATCTCTGCAATAACTCTTTTATGATAGATGTTATTATCTTTCTTCTATAGATAAGGAAACGGAAGCTTCATGAAGAGAAGTAACTTCAAAGATCTATGATTCATGAGTGGTAAAGCCAGGATTCAGACCTCACTGTGCTTATTTCTAGGACTGGTACACTTTCTATACTCTTTATACCAGGATGAAGAATCAGAGGTGTCTGGTTTGTGAAGAGAAGCCTCCAGGGAGCAGGTGAAAAGTGTTTTCATGCCTTGTAGGGCTATTGTGATTGATTCTAGGAGTCAACCAGTTTGATGTTGCTAAACAGCAAAACGTAGACCCAATGAGTGGAAACCACAGGGAGACAGATTGTGGCTCAATGGTCTGAATTGTACGTAAGTGTCTTACTTGGTGAGATAGTAAGTGCCTGTCGTTGGGCACAAGAGCACAGCCCAGGTGAACCCCCGTCAAAGTGTCATAGGAGGAGGAGGATTGGTGCATTTCCTGCCCATGATGCTTTCATTCCAAATGGAAGTTGCCAATCATTTCTCTTGGGTGGCTTGGCCTTTATGTTTGTGAACAACTGTAGATGTTTTGCTTGCACAGAAAGGAGACTGGGGTGAGGTCTCTACTTTGGGGAAGAGAGAATCCACATTACCATGGCCCTAATGAGCTACATCAGGACCTTACCTGATCCTCTTACCCTCTTTCCTCTGTACTCCTGTATCATGTTACCCTGATGTCTCTCCTAGAGCACCGAGCCCTGTCCCCTATGGCTTCATAGCCCTTTATGATGGTTATATTTCTTGTGCTAGAGAAGGAACAGGTGTGTGTGTGTGTGTATGTGTGTGTGTAGGTTAATAGACTGGTGAGATCATGGGCAATAGTCTCAATCTATGGGTCTCAGTTTCCTCACTTATGTAAAAACCTCCTTAATGAGGTTGGAAGGATTCAAGGATCCTGGGACACGGTGCACTTCACCCCACAGCCCTCTCCAATCCCCTACACATTATAAAATGTCTTTGGGGAGAGTACATTTCTGATTAAAGAGGTCCTTTCTACTGCTTCCCACAACCCTCTAACTCCTGCCTACCCATCTGAAACATACATATTCAAAATGTCGCATGTTGTAGGCACTTATATGTTCAATCAAAAATTGAAAGGGAAAGAAAGAAATGAGGAAAATAAAGAGAGAAAAAGAGGAAGGAAGGGAGGGAAGAAGAGGAGAGAGAAAATGCAAAAGAAAGAAAAGTATAGAAAGAAAAAGTGTAGAAAGCAATTTAACACACAAGTGCTCTCTCATTTGCCGCGGACCATCCCATAAGCAGGCTATGGGGGCACTCTGTGGTTCCTGTGTGTGCATGAGTGTGTATATACACATATGCACTCACAGAATCATCCACAACACGCTATAGTATGAAGACACTTACGGAAGAAGAGAGTGAACAGGAGAAAAAAGATTTGAAATAATGTCTCTGTAGGAAACTAATTGCAGTTGTGTGGATATGTGGGGCTGTTGTTTACCATGAGGAGAATCTGGGCCTTAGGGCAACAAGCCTCATTCTTGCTGATCTCCATCTCGGACCACTTTGATAGAAGAAGAAAGTTTCAGGTGCAGGATCTAGAAGAACTTAAAAGCATGTCTGTTTTTAAACATACCACATATTGAACTTTCTCCGCTATGGGAGGCAAGCCAAGTAGTGGTTTTTGAAACTTTTAAAGGCTCACTGGCCCTTCAAAAAATGGCTGTTGTGGACATATGGTTTTAGGAGCTTTTAAAAAAGCCTTCTGGGCTTATTTTTAGAACAAACCTTAAACTTGTAAAGCTTCTTAAAGGAGCCACAGAGGGCCCAATCACTTGAGACCCCTTAAAGAACAGATAGCTGGTCCCAGGGGTATTCAGCACAGCTCTTCCTTACGCTGATGCATTGGGAGGCTGAACCTGAGATGGGTTCCCCCTAAGGGGTGTGTCCTGGGAGGTGGAAGAGTGCCATAGGTGGGTCACCCAAGGAGGCAGAATTTGCTGGCCAGTGAGTGGACACCCTAGAATCACAGACTCACAGAATCTCAAAGACTCTTCTAAAGCAAAGGAATCCCAAAAGCCATTCAGTCAACCATGATCTGATGCTGACTCTTCCAGGAAACACAATTATGATGAAGTGAGTTCACCTGTATTTGCACACCTCTAGCTATGAGAAGATCATTGCCTGGGCGTTCATTCATTCATTCAACACATTTTTAATGGTTAAGTATGCATTATGTGCTCAGCATGATGCAAAGTGCTGGGGATATGACAGTGAATAAAAAATAGATGCAGTCTTAATACAAATAGGAAATTAGTGGCAAGCTAGACATGAATCAAATGATCCCACTCTTAGGTAACTGCAAGTGAAAAAGTATTACTATAAAAATCCAAGACTTTATGAAAGCTTCTGAGGGGATCTGATCTGGTCTGAGTGATTAGGGAAAAGTTTGATGAGAGGTGACCTTTGCACCAGGATCTGAAGGAGGAGTGAATGTTAACAAGGCCGGCAAAGGTCGAGGTGGGCAGAGGTGGCCTCAGCAGAGGCCTTTAGATGGGGTAAGTGCAGCATTTTAGAAGAAATAAAAGCAGTCCAGTTATGTAACAGAAAGTGAGGAAAGACCTGGTTTGAGGCCAGAAGTATGTAGGGGGAGACCTTGTTGGCTGTGCTTGGGATTCTGATATTTAACTTGAGAGATATCGGAAGCCCCTGACTCATTGAGAGCACAAGACGGGTAAGTCAAATCAGAGCTACAAGTTCCTTCTCATGTGACTAATTGTGGTGGTCTTAAATTAGGTACTTAATTCTCCTTCCTTTAAAAGGCAAGACCCAATTTCCTTCTTTTGATTGTGGTCAGACTTAGAAACTTACTTCTCATTAATAGAATGTGGCAGAAGTGATTGTATGTGGCGGCTGAGGCTAGGCCGTCTTCCACCTGGCACTTGTTTTCTTGGCTTGTTCACTCTGGGGGAAGTCAGCCACTGTCATGTGACTTTCGTTGTTTCTCTGAAAAAGGTACATACATCTCTACATTACTGACACCAGGCTTGGGCATATGACTTGCATTAGCCAATGGAATCTAAATTGGAGTGTTTTAGCAGAATCACTAAGAGGCATTGAAAGTTTCAGTCATGTCTTCATGTTTTTCTTTGCTATAAGAATGACATGTCCCAAGTATGGGCTGTTCCTTTAGCCTGGATCTTGGAATAAAAAAGACACATGGAACAGAGTCCTAACCACCCTGCAGCTGCCTCCAATAGCAACATGAGAGAAAAAGGAACCTTTGGGAAATGATGCATCTGAGACCCTCTTGAGAGCAGGCCTTTAAGAGATGAGAGGAGAGGAGCAAGGCACAGTCACAGGGCGATTCCTAGCTTTCTTTTTTCAGAGTTAGGTGGATGCTGTACTTTGCACGGATAGTAAGAACTTTGGAGGCGGCGTTCAGGAGGAATGGTGGTGAGTTTGGTTTTGACCATGCTGAGTGGAGATACATGAGGCAGAGGGCCCGCAGGTAGTAGGATATACTAGTCTGACTCTTAGGAAAGATACCTGGACAGGAGTTACGGGTTATTGTTTAGCTGCCCACAGATAGAACTCAAAGCTTTGAAATTCAGTGAAATCCCGGGGAGAGGAGAAGCATGAGGGAAGAAGGAAATAGACTCTGAGCCGCCAGCATCGGAGATGAGGGTGAAGGCAGAGGAGCACAGGAGAGGCCGGGAAGGGTGGGCCGGACACAGAGGTGACCGGGACGAGTGAATGATCTTAACAATGGACTTACCGTCATAGGAGCTTCACAATGGTCCTGTGAAGTTTAGAGGAGCGCGTACATATTTATCCCCAAGTTAGGGGTGAGGAAAACCAAGACTCAGAAGGATACCTTTCTTGTCCAAAGGATTTTTGCTGCTGCTGTTAAATTTTGTTTTGAGTTGTAGAAAAGAATACACATAACCTAAAATTTAACATCGTGATCATTTCTAGGTGCACAGTTCATTAGTGCAAAGTATATTCATGTTGCTGGTCAAGCAATCTCCAAGTTTTTCATCTTGCCAAACTGAAAATCCAGACATAACGCCTCATTATCTCCACCTCTGGACCCCTGGCAACCACTATTCTATTTTCTGGGTCCTTGTATTTGACTACTCTGGTGCCTCATGTAAATGGAATCCTACAGTATTTGTCCTTTTGTGTCTGGGATATTTCACTCAAGAGGATGTTCTCAAGGCCCACTCATGAAGTAGCATATGTCAGAACTTCCTTCCTTTATAGGGCTGAATAATATTCCATTGTATGGCTAGACTGGATGGATATATTTATCCAGTCCTTCATCAAGGGACATGTGGATGGCTTCTACCTCCAGGTTATTGTCAATAGTGGTGCTATGAACGCAGGAGTGAGGAACTGTGCTTTCGAGACATGTAGGACAGAATGGAAACCCTGAAAGCTCGATGTGAAGTTGACAGGTGACATTACTGCCTTATAGGAGAAAATGAGAGGGTTTACCTCCCGAGAGGGTTAGAAAATACGAGAAGAGAGAGGCCAAGAAGGAGAAGTGGGGAGAGATGCTTCAGAAAGAAGAGATGGGGCAGGGAGCAAAGGATGCAAAGGGCAGAGAAAATATCCCTTTGTTTTGTGGTCACAGAATAGAGATGTCCAGTGTTCAATATAAAATAAAGTGCTTGTTTTCTTTTTTTTTCCATCCCTCCTACTCAGGACATTTGGCGAAAATCTCTTGCGCACAAAACAAGTGAGTGAGCTGCTTTTTGGTGGAAACTGAAGCAGTGGTTAAATGTCCCCTCTGGGATG
Source organism: Arctocebus calabarensis (assembly GCA_963573935.1). Taxonomy (NCBI): domain Eukaryota; kingdom Metazoa; phylum Chordata; class Mammalia; order Primates; family Lorisidae; genus Arctocebus; species Arctocebus calabarensis. The sequence continues at coordinate 14,036 of CAUYON010191376.1, forward strand.
ACATGGAACAGACAGAGCACACGGTCAAGGGCAGGAGGAATGAGCTATAACCTGTGCCAGGCAGGGGAGCAGGGGCCTCCGGAGGTGACCAAGGGAGTGAGAGCCCCCTGGAACTCACAGACATTTTGGAGAGGGTTCTGGACTTCTAGAACTTCAGACTCTGGGACTTTAGACTGCTGTGCAACAGAACCAGGTGCTTTGAGTTGATCCAAGGTAGATCGGCTTCTTAAGCAGAGTGTCTGCGATCACCTGAGGAACTGGGCAAGTACAGATGGGATTTAGTCAGCTGGCCTGGGGCCGGGCGTCTGCATTTCAACAACCAAGCTCATAGGTGATGCTGACCTATGGATAAGGGGTTGGGAAATGTGTGATGGCATCTTGGTGCCTCCCTTCCCCCACCACTCCCCTCTGTATCACTTCCTGAGAAAGCAGGGCGCCCCCAGGCGCTCAGGGTGAGGCTGTTGCAGGGGCAGTCTTGAGGAGCCACTGCTTTCCAGCTAGCCCTTCACCCCAGAGCCTCCGCTGTCCGCACCCAGGCGGTGTGGAGGTCACGCCAGGGCACGCTGAGCGGCCCATTCTGCGAGCTTCAGCCCAGGGTATTAGAACAACAAACTGCAGGGGGGAAACCAAAGACTCTTTCTCCGAGGTTGGCCTCAGAACCCCTTCTCTCAGAAAGATGGAGAAAGGCAAAAGAAAATGTAAAAATGGTATTTTTCTTTAGAAAGGTCGTCGGGGGAGCCAAGCATTAATTCAGTGTTTGATTGTCAGAGGACTGTGTGGTCAACTCCCTTGTTTTCAACAGATGTGGAAGGAGTCTGAGCCAGAACTCAGGGAAAATGTTTTCCCCACACGTCCACCCCAGCCCCAGAGCTGGGATAAACTTGGCAAAACTACATGCAGGTCAAGTCGGGCTCTGGTAACCTCGCAGAAACAAGAACGCACTGAATCTGAAGTGGACGTGGTGGCCGGGGAAGTAGAGAGGAAGACCAGGCCGACCCTGCACTTGACCATCAGGGCCCGGAACCTGACGCCCTGTGTGTGTGATGACCGAATCCCCGGCCACTGCCTTCTGCTGGGGCTCGGCCCCACTCGCTCTGGAGCGCTTATTGTGGGAAGACAGTTCTCACTTAGAGCCAAAACTTGCCTCTCTGAAGCACCCATGCTGAGGGTTTTGTGCAATGCCGCCCTCGGTGGCCACATGAGCAGGACCACGGCACCTCTCTGCAACACATTTCCCGGTTGACATCCACCTGTCATCGAGGGCACATCCACCCACCTATCTCATGTCAGAGCTACCTGATAGAAAGCGGGGGGCAGTTAGTTTTTAGGGCCACAGACAGGAAATGGAAGGCTCCACATCCGCTTGTGCTCACGATAAAAATGAGAGGACGGGCTCTAGAATCTGACTGCCCAGTGCAAAGCCCAGCTACTCATCAGCTGTGGACAAGCCCCTCACCCTGTCCAAAGTGGGGTTTCCCCATCTGGAAATGGGCACAATGTCATTTCATACTGCGGGGGGCGTTGGTAAGGGTCACCTAAAAGTGCTAAATGTCTGGCTCAGGGACACTTCCCTTCTGCTCTCGAGGAAGGAGGGAAGAAAAAGGAGGGTGAGGGACTCGCTGAATGCCACAAAATGGTGGCACCACATCAATGACACAGATGCTCTGCTGCTCCCAGTTCACAGTGCTGGCTACTGACTCCAACACTCCTTCTAGAACATTCCATATCCTGCATTCCTACGTCCTTCAGAGGCTGACGCTCCCCAGCGGCCTTCCCAGGCAGGCCCCACGCAGCCCTGCTCACAGCCCCGGGTCAGTCTGTGGTGTGGTCAGGGAGTGTTCCCTCCCACAAGCCCCCAGGTGTGACGTTATTGTGCTAACACTTTATGCCTAGGAATTAGGCTGCAACTTTGCCTTTAGCCTCTTTTAAAAACACAAAATCCCCAGTGGGGTGTGGGGAAATGGAAGGGAACCCACACTGGCTCAAAGCCTGTGGTGGTCCAGCCACTCCTCAGATGCCAACTCCCTGTACACTCACCTTGGTGCAAAGTGCAGGGTTATTCCTCGGGCAGCTGTGACGGGAGAAAAGCCCAGAGAGGTTGGGCAACTTGCCTGAGGTCACACAGCTAGCACTGGATGAGGCAAGGACTTGGCTCCAGAGGTCTGCCTCAGTGGCTACACTCAGAACCACGAGGGCGGGGATTTTCAACTGGTGTGCCACGAAAATTTTTAAAGATTATTAATTATTTGCAAAAGAAGTTCAAAGCATAGTGAGTATATTCTTTTCTTTTTTTACTCTTTTTTTGATCAACATAATTTAAATGTGCCATGGACATTTAACTACAGGTTCAACTGTGCTGTGAGATAAAAAAAGATTAAAAAACTACTGAAGTAGAGGATAGTCCGACCCATTATTGCTGCTCTTATAAGAGGAGGAGATTAATGGTTACAGACAGCCCCCCCAAATAGCACAGTTGACAGCTTATTTCCACCTCCCTTGCTCACTCTGCTCCGTATCAACACAGATGTGAAACTTAATCCCTTCCTAATTTTCCATCTGCCCCCCTGAAACATCAAATACCAGACACAGAGCCTCGGAGATCCTCCCCAGATGTGCCCACGATTGCGCAGATGTCACATGTAATACACCCGATCTCATCCAGCCCCTCCAACAGCAGCACAGACAGCACCAGTGCCCTTGGCCTTGAAGCTGAGTGACATCCATCCAGCAGGGACTCAGCTAGCTCTTCCCCTAGGCCACGCCGCCTCCAAACTTGCAGGCGGGGTTGTCTGACTACAGCCCAGGGGGCCTCGATCAGATTCTTTTAGGATGTCACAACAGGCACTTGGGGTTGGGCAGGCCCTAAATCCAGCCCTCCCGAAACATGCCTCATTTGCTAGGGCGTGGGGGTCAGCCAGGAGGGATGAGGGGCTATGGCGAGGTGTCCAGCACAGCGGGCAGAGCGGGTTTCCAGAGAGTTTGCATGGGAAGGAGAGAATGGTCCAGGAAGAATTTCAGTTATTTTCCGGACGGTGAGTGTAGCTCACTGTGGATCTGTGGGGTCCAGCTGTGTGAGTGCAGGCAAGCTGGAGAGCCGGCAGTGTACGGCCTGGAGTAGGAGCCAGCTGAGCCCACACTGCCGACTCTCCGGACCCCACAGACCCACAGTGAGCTACACTCACCGTCCGGAAAATAACGCTCAGATGCTGTGGGTCACAAATAGGATGAGGCTCTGCGAGAAACAAGCAGGGCCCTCCTCTGGGAATAACTGGGGAGGTGTTGTGTCCAAGTAGCTAAGCGGGAGGGTGTCTGAGGCCTCACTGCCTGGGGACCAGCCCGAGCGCTTCCACTGGTTAGCTGCATGACCTTGGCGAGTTAATTAAATCCTCTGTGGCTCACGTTCCTCATCTGTCAAATAGAGATATTAATAGAACCTAACCCATAAATTTGTTGTGGAGATGAACTAAATGAAAAAAGCAAAGCAGCCCCCGTCTGCTCGTAGCACTGTGAACGGGCTAGCAGAAAAGGTGGGTCCTGGCATTGGTAGGTGCTGGGCTGCGGCTCACAGCTACCGTGTGGTTTGTGGTGTTCTGCTGAACATAAGCAGTCTCACAAAAAAGCCAGAAAGCAAAAAGCAAAAGAAAGAAAACAATAGAAAGCAAAAGAAAATGAGACTGTTTTATAGTTTTTTTTTTTTGAGCACAGACAGAAACAGGGTCACTGTGCAAAGCACAGAACTACCGAATCCCGCCCCATCCTAGCCGGTCCGCGTGCCCGCTGCCGCGTTACTGAGTCTTCTTGGGCTCTCGTCTCTTCTTCCCGCCTTCTGGATAAGACTCGTTAAGATGCCCAGTCATGGAGTGGCCGTCAGTTCCTGACAAGTACAGCGCAAACCCCCACTTCTTGAACTCTCTCCAAAATCACAGAACTCAGCTCTCATCCTATAATAAGTCCTTTCTAACACCTTCTACCGAGACGCCCCATGACCCCCTATGACGCGGGTTCTCCCTCATTGCAATGAGTCAATAAACTCAATTTTGTTCAACTACGGCTGCGTTCCTGGTGGTCTTTGGCTGGAGGGCATGGACATACGTTACTAAATGGAAAGCATGTAGGACCGCTCCTGGCATGGAGCAGGGGCCTGTGAGAGGGGCCCTTGTAATTACCAGGTAGGTCACCAAGGCAGAGTCAGGTGCAGGGAGGTCCAAGGGGGGGGAGTCACAGGCAGGACAGAGGCCGAGTGCCACAGTGGATTTAAGAGCAGGAGACTACAGTTTCTGACCCTACTTACCATTCAAAATAGTGACTAACATTTTATCAAGCACTTTAAAAAGGCCAGAGAAGATAGGGAGCCACGTGGATGATCTCGCTTGCTTACTGTGACGCCACGGGCAAGGTGCTTAACCTCTCTGAGCTTTGGTTTCTCTGTCTGAAAAAAATGGGATAAATTAAAATACTTACCTCATAGGTTTGTCACGAGGCACCAACAAGAACACAAGAGTGCGGTAGGCCATGAAAGTTTATTAAAAGGTGACTTATATGGGCAAAGTCTGGGTTACAGTCATAAGGCTGCTGGGTTAGTCCGACTTCCAAAGCTGGCAAGGGAGAGAGAGCGAGGCAGATTTAAAGTCAGACTGCTTAAATGGCCACGTTGCTTACCTTCCTCACTAGCTTGTAGCAGAGGCCTAGCCTTGGAATATTGGGGCTTTGCAGTGATGGTGGACAGGTGCCACCGGAGCCCGGTCACTCAGCCTCACACATTGCCCAGGAGACAAGACAGGAGGGACACTTTGGCTCCGTGTCCCTTATTCTCATGAGCGAGAGACTTGCTGAGTCTTGGCTCCCGTGACCAAGTGAGAATAAAGCCGATTCCCATCTCACGTGTTCGTGGGAAGGATTCGGCAGGAAGGTGGGTATGAGGCTGTTGGACGTGATGAAGAGGACGTTGTCGGCGCCTCTGGGGTGGCCTCTGGCAGGCTGGTCTCGCAGTGGGGGACCCCAGTGTCTGCTCTTTGAGAGTTGAGCTCTTGGCCATTGGCCAAAGTGTTCGTTCACGTGTTGATGTGAATTAACCGCACTTCTGTAAGGCCACGAGCAGCGGAACATGGGAACCCACACGGGGTTCTGTAAAGCAGAAGTCGATGTCCCTACCCAACAGGACAAAGGGAAGCAGGCAGGTGAGTGAGACAGCTCTGCTCCCCCAGCCGCCCAGGGGACCTCCAGCTGGGGCCGGCACCATTCCCACGGCGGTGTCTTCATCCGGTTGAGGCTGCTGTGCGATCTGCAGCCTGCAGGGAGGAGCAAAAGCCAGTCCAGCATGAAGGGTTTTGTAAAGAGGTGACCCTGAGGTTCCACGCATCACTCACCTCCAGCCACATCCCCACACGGCAAGGAAGGGTGAAAACTGGAGTCTCTTGCGGGCTGACGTGCCCGGCTTCAACTTGGGAGTTTTATTATTCTAAGTTCAGGAGCGGGGGTAGCAAAAGCTAGGATAGCATTTAGGGAATGAATACCAATTAGGTCATCCCCTGACCACTGCGCCTGCGCCAGGGTCTGTACTGAGTAAATATCTGGGTGAAAAGCAGAGATTATTCAGGTGTTTGAATTATACTGTGCCCAAAAGGAAATAGTTGGAATTATCCCAGCAAATCTTCACTTTTTTTTTTTCAGTTTCCCTCTAGATCATTTTGACCTAAAACATTTTTTTTTTACAGTTCCTTTAGAGGCAGGGCTTTGCTATCTTGCCCAGGCAGGATTCAAACTCCTGGGCTCAAGAAATACCCCTGCCTCAGCCCCTCAAGCAGTTGAGACTACAGGCACCCACCATGCCGAGAACCTTCTAGATTTTGGCACTGGGAAGCCACATAACTTACTTCACTCACCTACATCTACTCACGTGGTGTATGTACAGGTAAACACACACACACACACACACATATAGACGTAACGTGCATAGATCTTAACTATGTACAAAAGGAATACAAACATTACTTAGTCTTCCTCTTTTTAGCATAATCATGGCATTGTTGGAAAAAAAAAAAGAGTCTCAGGAGACTGAGGTCTGTGTTCAAACATAGCCCATGACATTGGTGCATGTTGTAATTCAGGGCAAATTACTCAATTTCTCTGGACTCCTGCTTCCACATTTGTAAAATCGGTATAGTATATGAAAGATTCGAATGTAATGTTTGAAAGATCATTTGGAAATTAAACAAAATGCCATACATATTTGCCATGCACAAAGCTCTAGGTATAGTTGGTCCATAATAAATATTAACTTTTAAAATTATTGTTAGGTAAGTGAAACCCAGAGCAAGTTAATAGTAAACTAAGAATTTTCCTTCTCCTACCCCACTTCTTACTATAAAGCAAGATCCTTTTTACACATGGATTGCTCCATGGCACAACTACTTCTTTTTAAAGTTTTGTAAGATTTTTTTTCAAAGTAAACTTTACTGAAGTATAATACACATCCAGAAAACTGCTTGCCTCACGTGTATTCTTACTGACTTCTCCAAATGGAAATCTGCCCATTCTGTCGGCACTTGGATGAAAAACCTTCTGGGTTTTCACTAGCACCTGGGAGCCCCCCCGCAACACCCCTTCTAAGAGCAACCACTCTCTTGCATTGCAGACTAATTTGGCCTTTTCATACTTTGTACAAATAGAATCCCACATAGACGTTCTACGGCTGGCGTTTCTTCTCTCTGTGCCGTGCTTGTGACATTTATCCACATAGTTGCTTATAGCTATTGCTTGCTTGCTCCTTCTTGTTGCTACACGATATGTCAGTGAATTTGCTATAATTTATGTATCCATCGTACGGTTGATGGGCATCTGGGTTGGTCCTGGGTTTTACCCATTATCAAAAAAGCGGCTAACACACATTCTGGCATGTGTCTGTCTTTGGTGAACCCATGTCCATGGGGTGTACACCTGTGAATGGAATTTCTGGGTGTTAGGATTTATACATGCTTACTTTTTATAGTACCACCATGAAATTTTAGAAAGCGGTTGAAGCGTCCCCTCTTTTTCCTGGTAGAGGCATGAGAGGCTTTGATAGTTCCATCTGCTCCCAGTCTCTCCCTACACCTTCTGAAATCCAGGAATTTTATTTTTACTACTTGGAATCAGTAACTCTTGGGTAGCCCCATATATCAGACATTTATTGTTATGCAAGAAATCCCCTCTAAACACAGTGACCTAAAACAAAATTACATATTTATTATTTCTTACCCTTCCCATGGGTCAGAAATTTGGAAATGGTCTGGCTGTTGGTTCAAACCTGGTCTCTAATGAGATTGAATCAGACATGGGCTGGAGAACCCTATTATATAAAGGGTTGCCTAGAGAATCTGCTTCCAGGGTGGTTCTCTTATATTACTGGAAGTAGGTGCTGGCTGTTGGCAGAAGGCCTTAGTTTTTTCTTTCATGAGTCTACCCACAGGGCTGCTTGAGTGTCCTCACAATATGGTGGCTGCCTCCGCACAATTTGAGCAATCCAAGGGTCCAAGATGGAAGTGACAATGTATTTTATGATGTTGCCTTGGACATGACACACGATCAAAGTTTTCTCTGTATTTTACTTGTCACTCAAGTCATCCTTACTCATTGCAGGAGAACATGAATCCCAGAAAGTGAGGGTCACTAGGAGCCACCTTGGAGGCAGGCTATCACAACCTTAAGCCTTTCCTGACAGCAAATAAAGACCTTCTTCTGTGATAATGACAATTGTAAGTGATTAGCATGGGAAATAGGTAGATTTTGATGGACAAGGAGATGGAAAGATAAGAGAATACAGAGAATAAGTTATGTCCCAGGGATAAATGCAAACTTGAAGAAAGCAACCAAGATGCAGCAGAGTATCTGGTAGGCAAGAACGAAGTGTGTGTGTAGAACTGTGAGTAGGGCCCATAAAATGCCTTCATTTCTTACTAACAGATTATATTTTTTGCCCATGAAGATTCAACTCTTGTATTGTTCAGATAAAAGTAATAGCCCAAAACATTCTCAACTTTTCCCACAGGACGTTTGATTTACCACCCAGTTATCCATCCATGCATGCACCTGCCTCCTATGAAGCATGCAGAAAATGTCAGGTGCTAGTCTAGAAGGGTTTTGGTGATGCAGAAATGAGCACATACACAACCCTGGATATACAGATAGGAGAGAGGGAACTGATTATTAGTTTTCACCTATGGCATCCTAGTACATTCACATTTATTATCTGTTTGTTTTTTTTTTTGAGACAGAGCCTCAAGCTGTCACCCTGGGTAGAATGCCGTGGCATCACAACACAGCAACCTCCATCTCCCAGGCTCAAGCGATTCTCCTGCCTCCACCTCCCAAGTAGCTGGGATTATAGGCGTCTGCCACAATGCCCAGTTATTTTTTGGTTGCAGCCATCATTGTTGTTTGGCAGGCCCGGGCTGGATTTGAACCTGCCAGCTTAGGTGTATGTGGCTGGCACCTTAGCCGCTTGAGCCACAGGCGCTGAGCCCCGTGCTTCATTTTTATCTGAATCTAGAAGACTTTCCTTCCTTTTCTTAACCTATTCATCCTTCTTCCAATAGATTCCTATGAAAAGCAACAGCCACAAGGCTCTGGTCGGAAAAAATTACTGTCTTCCTCTCTAATTCCTCCACTAGAGATAACAGTGACAGAGGAACAAAGGAGACTCTTGAGGTTAGTACCACCACAAAGATGAGATGGTGATGGTAAAAATTCTCACAATGGGGACTGGGTGCTTTGGCTCACCCACTCTGGGAGGCCAAGGCCAGCAGATTATTTGAGCTCAGGAGTTGGAAACCAGCCTAAGCAAGAGCGGGACCCTGTCTCTAAAACAGCTGGATATTGTGGCAAGTGCCTATTTACTTGGGAGCTGAGATAAGAGGATCACTTTAGCCCCAGAGTTGAGGTTGCTATGAGCTATGATGCCACAGCACTCTACTAGGGTAAGAAAGTAAGACTGTCTCAAGAAAATTTTTTTCTTATAATAATTCTGTGAGATATAAGCATAACTGTTGTTCCATTTTCCAATGAGGAAAGTGAGACCAAGAGAAGTTACATGACTTGTCATAACAATTATTAAGTGGTAAGCAGGCGTTCAAAGGCAGGGCTTCTGACTCCAAATGCTGTTCTTTCCACTCTGTCACAGCTGTTGAGTGTAGCGTAGAGTTTCCCTGATAATTTTTTCCAGCAGTTGGCTTAGAACACTCCTTTTATTTCTTGGAACAGTCTGTGTTTGTGCTGTGCTGTTTCTGAAAGCAAAGTTACTGCAGTAATTGCTTCCATTCTGCTTTGTCTCGGCGCATTCTAGATTCTTAGTTTTCGTTATCATAATCATACAGGGAGGACAGTGAAACAGTGAGATGCAAGGAAGGGGCAAATCATACAGTGAGTCACCAGATAGGATTCATTCCTACTTCTGGGCAGCACAAATGATTGAAAATGAAAAAGAAAATTATCTTTCACTTTATTTCACATTTGGGAATATGCTACTCCTAATAAATATCTTTCCCTGGGGCATAATTTATATTAAATGCAGATGCATTTATTTACATCCGTTAATCAGGACTTCTCAGTTCCTGGGGCTGTTAATTACCTCCCTGCTTTAATGCTGATTCAAAACACTCTCAGACCCTTTCTTTGTGCCTGACTCCTTTTTTTTTTTTTTTTTGCCAGGGGCTGGGATTGAACCCGCCACCTCTGGTATATGGGGCCAGTGCCCTACTCCTTGACCCACAGGCGCCGCCATGTGCCAGACTCCTTTAAGTGCTAGCTAAGAGAAGTTAGCAGATCCCTAGTGAAGGATAAAACTCAGGAATAAGACTTAGATACAAATTGATTATCTCAATGGAAAGAGAAAAACAATGAAGGGTACTGTAATTGAAAAAGAAAATTTGAAATAAAAATTAATAAGAAAATCTCAAGTACACATAAATGTGAGGAAAAAATTACAACTTTTAAAGCCGTGGCAGCTTTTGAGAAACTATGAAGTAGTATTTGGAACCAGTACTAAAGTGCAACTTTTACATTTGAGGTTATCTCCTTAGGTGTTACCATAAAAATCTGGAAGATCTAGGCCTTGAATTTATGTTTCCGGACACGAGTGATTCTCTGGTCCTTGTAGGAAAAGTGCCACTCTGTTTTGTAGAAAGAGAAGCCAATGAACTTCGAAGAGGAAGGTCTACTGTGACCAAGAGTATTGTGGAGGTAAGACATAGGTGCAGCTGTTGTCTGTGTAGCTGAATGATGATAACTAACCTCATCTTTTGTCCCAAGATTTTTTTTTTTTGAGACACAGCCTCAAACTGTTACCCTGGATAGAGTGCTGTGACATCACAGCTCACAGCAACCTCCAATTCCTGGGCGCAAGCGAGTCTCCTGCCTCTGCCTCCCAAGTAGCTGGGACTACAGGCGCCCGCCACAACGCCCGGCCATTTTTTTTTAGGTTGCAGTCACCATTGTTATTTGGCAGGCCTGGGCTGGATTCGAACCCACCAGCTCAGGTGTATGTGGCTGGTGCCTTAGCCGCTTGAGCCACAGGCACCAAGCCCAGAGATTCTTTATATCCATCTTTTATTCAACAAACATTCATGGTACTGCTGTGTGCCCGGGACTAGAAATTTAAAGAACTAGCTCAAGGTAAGGAAGAAAGGCCTTCCAGTAATGACGGTGCAGTGAAATTTGGCGAGTAGAGGTAAAAGCATGATGGAAATACAGAATGACTACTGTGCCTAGCAAGGTAGAAGTCAAGGAAATTCATGGAAAGACTTTTCTAAAGAAAAATCTTACAGGATGGTGGAAATCTGCCAAGAACAGAAGAGGGAAGAAGGTTCTTGACAGAAGAACAAGTATCAGAGACTTGAAGCAGATCTTTTGTTTAGGGAATTATCGGTACCTACAGGGATGGGTATAATGGCTCATGACTGTAATCTGAGCATTTTGGGGTGATGAGGAGGGAGAATCATGAGGCTAGGAGTTCAAGACCAGTGTGGACAACAGAGAAAGACTGTATCTCTACAAAAACTTTAAAAAATTAGTCAGGTATTGGGCGGCACATGTGGCTCAAAGGAGTAGGGCGCTGGTCCCATATACCTGAGGTGGCGGGTTCAAACCCAGCCCCAGCCAAAAACTGCAAAAAAAATTAAAAAATAATAAAAAACTAAAAATTAGTCAGGTGTGATGGCACACACCCATAGTCCTATCTACTCTGGAGGCTTAGATGGAAGGATTGTTTGAGCCCAGAAGTTTGAGGTTACAGTAAGCTATAATTGGACTGCTCCAATCTGGGTGACAAAGAGAGATCATATCTCCATAAAAAAAAAACAAAAAAACAAGATACAGCTTGAATTAAGATGTACAGGTGGGCTCAGCACCTGTGGCTCAATGGGCTAAGGGTTCGAATCCAGCCCGGGCCCACCAAACAACAATGACGGCTGCAACCAAAAAATGGCCGGGCGTTGTGGTGGGCGCCTGTAGTCCCAGCTACTTGGGAGGTGGAGGCAAGAGACTTGCTTGAGCCCAGGAATTGGAGGTTGCTGTGAGCTGTGATGC
>CAUYON010191379.1:0-25929 GCA_963573935.1 Arctocebus calabarensis
TGGCAACAACCAAAAATGGCCAGGTGTTGTGGTGGGCACCTATGGTCCCAGCTACTTGGGAGGCGGAGGCAGGAGACTCGCTTGAGCCCAGGAATTGGAGGTTGCTGTGAGCTGTGATGCCACAGCACTCTATCCAGGGTGTCCGCTTGAGGCTCTGTCTCAAAAAAAAAAAAAAAGAAATTAATCTTTGGGATAATTTGTAAATTAACATATAGCTCCTATTACAGCCCCCCTCCCTATCTCAACCAGCAGGATCCACTTCAGATTCCCACTAGAACTGAAGTTCAGCCATAAATAGAAGCCATGAATTCAACTAAATGCAGCCAGTCTCTTTCTTTGTCATGTAGCCATTGATAACTTCCAGTAATCTGAAGAATTGTCTCTGATTATAGACTCAGACTTGCCCCCTAAAAGTTGGGGCTATCTGCGGTTAGACCCTGCATTGTGTCCCATTGTACCAGATCAGACTTGTTGGCTTTGGACTTAGGCCTGGGTTGGGTTGAGGTCCTGGCTGGTTTCAGCTCCAGTCCTCTTTCCAACTGGGAGCTCCCGACACTCTTTGAAGGTAAGGCCATATCATTTATGACACATAATAGATTACTAAATAAATTCTTATTGAATTGCTTTGAATATTTAAATTCCCAGGATGTCAACTGCTGTTACTAATAGCAATGGCCATCTGTCAGAAATGCTATTAAGGAAGTAAACTCATTGACTGAAGATTTGTGGTCAGTTTATTTCAATATGTTAGGTACTATGGTCAAAGATAAGTGAAGTTTCATTTTTTAAAAAGAAACTTGAAAGTTTCATACATTAAATGATGAATCACAACAACAGACAGTGATAATAAAGTAGGACAAGTCTGAATATGGGTTGATCTGCTCTATGGTCAATTTACACTGAATATTGATGGCTAAGCTTTCAGATACAAGAAGTAAAAGGAGAAAATTAGAAAACTTATAGAGGCCAGCTGCGGTAGCTCACACTTGTAATCCTAGCACTTTGGGAGGCATAGGTAGGCAGATTGCTTGAGCTTAGGAGTTCAAGACCAGCCTAAGCAAGGATGAGACCACGACTCTACTAAAATAGAAAAATTAGATGGGCATTGTGGTGGGCACGTGTATAGTCCCAGCTACTTGGGAGGATTGCTTGAGCCCAAGAGTTTGAGGTTGCTGTGAGCTATAATACCACTGTACTCTACAGAGGGTGACAAGAGTGAGTGAGACTCTGTCTCAAAAAAGTTTAAAAGAAAACTTATAGAATAACAGGGAAGCACATATGGTAAAATCGCATATGATTCTTAGTATCTTTATTCAGGAAAGAGACTCATCTGAAAAATGGAAATAATTTCTTTTACCCAGATAATGGGAACTATTCAACCCACCATATTTCTCTATGACTCAGAGCTAAAAAGAATGCTTACTCACTATGCCCAGTCTCCTAGAGACCTGGTATGTGTGCACCCCTGTGATTCCGCAAACTTGATTTTTCTTTTTCTTTTTCTTTTTTTGAGACAGAGCCTCAAGCTGTCACCCTGGATAGAGTGCTATGGCATCACAGCTCACAGCAACCTCCAATTCCTGGGCTCAAGTGAGTCTCCTGCCTCGGCCTCCCAAGTAGCTGGGACTACAGGCACCCGCCACAACGCCTGGCCATTTTTTGGTTGTAGCCTTCATTGTTGTTTGGTGGGCCCGGGCTGGATTTGAACCCGCCAGCTCTGGTGTACGTGGCTGACGCCTTAGCCCGCTGAGCCACAGGCGCCGAGCCAAACTTGATTTTTCTATTTTGTTCTTTTTTTTATTTGAGACAGAGCCTCAAGCTGTCACCCTGGATAGTATGCCGTGGCATCACAGCTCACAGCAACCTCCAGTTCCTGGGCTCAAGTGAGTCTCCTGTCTCTGCCTCCCAACTAGCTGGGACTACAGGCGCCCACTACAACGCCCAGCTATTTTTTGGTTGCAGCCATCATTGTTATTTGGTGGGCCCAGGCTGGATTCGAACCCGCCAGCTCAGGTGTACGTGGCTGACGCCTTAGCCCGTTGAGCCACAGGCACCGAGCCTCTATTTTGTTCTTTAATCGACTTGTCCTGTTAAAAGCCATCTCAAAGTATTTCTTTTTTTTTTAAGTTTTTTTTTTTTTTTTTTTTTGAGAGAGAGCAGCAGCGTGAGGGAATGAAGATAATCAGGTCATAGTGAGTATACTTTTTGTTTATGACATATAGCATAGTAGAATAACTAGGAGTAGATAAACAGATTGCATAGGCCTTTCATACTATCTCAGTTAGGCATTTAGCAATGTTTGACAGAGTTTGAGTGGCATTCATATTGGGGTTGAGCTCTCTGGCAAGAGTCTTCATTGCAGACATTGTGACTGTGTTGCTAATGGAGGAAAATTTCAAATGCTCTGGTGATTGAAGGTGCTTATGTCAGGAATGTAATGTGGTTACAAAAGTTCAGAAATCTTAATTACTTTCTTATTGTTCTGAGGATCTCCTAACCTCTATAGAGGTAGGGCCATACTTTTTCCTCAAGGAGAAATTCAAGTAATTGAATGAGTGCTTAATTCAGACCTCAGAGCATCCCACCCTGACCAGATATGCCAACCCTGATTTGTAGTGACTTTGGGCACTGTGTTGAAAAGGATTCTGAGATGTCATCCAGACTCAGTGGGAAGGAGGCTCAGCTTCATTAATGGTGTCTATCAGGAAATGAGGGGGTGGGGTGTGCAGTGGGAAGCACGGATGTATAACATCCCATTCACATGGCAGATCTGTATCCCCCCTGAGAGCTTATTAAACTACAGATTGCTATGTTTTTAATAAGTCTGGGGTGGGGCCTGAGAATTTACATTTCTAACAAGTTCCCAGTGGAAGCTGATGCTACTGACGATCCAGGAACCACCCTTTGAGAATGACTGCTATAGGTTACAGGAGTAATGAGGACATTTTAAAAAACCATTTAAAAAATTGCTTCTAAGTGTTCTAATCACAGAAAAGCCTTGATATATCACTTGAAGATTTTCTGATTTGAATTAACAAACATCTCCATGCACTTGGCAGAGTTTGTGCCCTGCAGAAATTGATGTGCTGGATGAGTTGTTTAATATTGATCATTTGAAATTCAAGGAGATACTAACTGAGAATAGCAATTTGGAGTTTAGTCTAATATAGAACTGTTCTCTCAGTGCTAATTAGCTATCAGGAGAAGCTGTATCGAGCCCTCTCCTGGTTCATGGATCATGTAATCAGAACAAAAGAGGACATCTTTTTTCATATTTTCTGGGACTGAGGATGGCATCCTGCTTGTCTAATAGTTATGAAAAAGTACGTAATAACTTAGTACATGTGACAGATGGAGTTTTATATATATTATCACATTTACCATATTACCATGTTTAATGCTCAAGTCGATCCATTTCCAGATGTAAAAATAGAGGCTTGAGAGGTTAAATAACTTCTTCAAAGTAAATGGCTTAACTGAATCGACCTCCAGTCCTTAAATTCTTTTTTTTCTTTTTTTTTTTTTTTTTTGAGACAGAGTCTCTATTGCCATGCTACAGTGCAAAGTGCAGTGGCATCATAGCTCACAGCAGCCTCAAATTCCTGGTTCAAGTGATCCTCTTATCTCAGCCTCCCAAGTAGCTAGGACTACCCACCACACTGCAGCTAATATTTTCTATTTTTAGTAAAGATGGGGGTCTTGCTCTTGCTCAGGGTTGTCTGGTACTCATAAGCTCCAGAGATCCTCCTGCCTCAGCCTTCCAGGGATTACAAGCGTAAGCCACCAGGCCTGGCCAAGTCCTTAAACTTGTAACTCCTACATTAGATTGCAACTGCAGGCTGAATGGAATTAAACAAGCATTAGTTTAAGAGGAGAGGACAGGGACACAGCCGGTTTTACAACACTTAGACAGGCCTTGAGTGTTCAAGATGATTTCTCTCTACTTTGATTCTAGAAATACTATGTTAATGCAACCTTGGTTCACCTAGACCTCTGTTGGCTTCATGTGGCAAGGCCACCCCAATGACATGTTTGGGATCTGTTTCCAAAAGAGCCCCCTGTGCGTCATGCTGTTGTCAATCACAGCTCCTTTCAAACATGCCAAGGGACTTAGTTATTTAAAGGAATCTATTGGCAAATGCTCTCCTTGGAAAATGAAAAACTTCTTATAATTAAAATAATCACCCATGTTCTATTTTAAGAGTCTGCTTATATTTTAACAGGAGTTTTTTTTTTTTCTTGACAAGTGGGAGGTGTCTGGTTTGAGTGGGAAGGTATAACCCAGAAGAGAAACCAAGAGCCAAAGCCCAGTTGCTTGTTTATCCTTTTTTTTCTTCTTAAATCTAAGAGGCAAGGTGGGATTTAGACCAGGAGTGGACATGGTTGCTATAAACGCGGGTCTCTGCCTGGATAGTTGTTGACTCCTTGCTGGGGGAGACTTGCACTGCCCAGCACGAGTCTCCACCGTGGTCTCCATAGCTGCCTGGTGAGCACGCTGAGCTACCAGCATCTGCAAGACCAGCGTCTTTCATTTTTTGGAAAAGATCCAGGAAATGAGAGAAAAAGGGAATCAGGGGTTCTCATACCAGAAGCCAAGGAAATCCTTTGTACATTCATCCAAGGGTGAATTACTGAAAAGTTGGGTGGCACTTTTCTTCATAGAGGACCCTCGTCTTGGGACTTACTAATGTGATTTTGCCTGGAACTGTCTCTGTATGATGAACTGATTTACAGAGCCATTTTGTATTGTGAAAACTCTGGGGCCATGAAGAGGGAAGAGGAGGGGAGATATAAATCCCAGCCTGTGCTCCTGAATAATTGCTCTGCCACACCAGCTTCTTTATGAATCTTCACTTATTGTTATTTAAATCACGTTTGAAAAGCTGAAAGATTGCTCTGATACCTGAGCTATATATAGATAAAAGCTTCTCAAACTTTTCCAACTAAAGTGCTTCTAACAGCAGAAGGGTTGACCCACGATTCGGCCGCTGGCCCTCTGATTCTCCTGATGTCTGTGAGTCGTGGAAAGAGCTTCTATTTTAGCTTTTAAAAAGTGCCCATAGATTTGGCACCCCTGCTTTGGGCCCTGGGGTGTGAGTTACCCCAGCATGGGAAGATGGGCACAAGTCATGCTGTTAGATCAACTCTGTTTGGTCTAGTTTAGGGTTTTAGGTCACATGTGAGGCCAAATGTCTCAGTGTCATACATCTATGGTATTTTATTTAGAGTAGTATAAATAGCCAGACTGTGTTAGTCAGAATTAGAGATCCTTTCTCAAACAAGAAAGGATACACTGAAACCGGTTTCAGTTTTACCAATTACAGCAAAGGCAGAGAAGCTAGTAGAGGGAGAATGCGGTGTGTCACTTTAGCCTGACAGAAGGATTTGTTAAAATGTAGACGTCTTCTAAGAGGGTGAAAAGCAAGACTACAGTACGCGGTCTCCATGCTCTGGCACTGTAAATAGCTTAGAAGTATTTTTACAAAGGGAGGGGTTGTGATGGGGAAAGCGTGTTCAAATACATCTTTTCTTTTTCTTTTTTCGATAGTCTCGCTCTGTTGCCCAGGCCAGAGTGCCACGGCCTTATTCTGGCTCACAGAAACCTCGAACTCCTGGGTTCAAGTGATCCTCCTGCCTCAGCCTCCACAGTAGCTGGGACTACAGGAGCCTACCACAATGCCAAGCTTATTTTTCTATTTCTTGTAAAGTTGGGGTGGTCTTGCTCCTGCCCAGACTAAACTCCAACTCCTGAGGTCAAGGGATCCTCCCGCCTTGGCCTCCCAGAGTGTTAGGATTACAGGTGTGAGCCACCACGCACGGCCAGAGCATCTTAACTCTTCAGCGATCATATTGGGTGTTGGTGTTGTTATTATGAGTCTGTGTATAACGTGGGATGAAGCTGGAGCACCCGCTCACATCTTCCGCCTCTGGGGATGCAGTGGATGGACACAGCGTCCCGGTTTTCTCTCTTGACCTTCCCCACCCCCCAACCCAGTTCGCCCCGAGACCACGCCCCCGGGGCCTGCTCCCAGCCTGCGAGAAAGCACAGATGAAGTGCGTTGGTGCAGGCCTATTTCGACTGGACACAGGACTTCCGCAGCAGGTGACTTTGGAAGTAGGAGTTCTCTTCCACTTGGCTGAAAGTTTCTTAGAATCGAGCTGCGGTCTGGGGGCTCTTCTATCCGCGTACTTTCCTTCCTCAGCCCCTTTCTCAGTGTTAGACTTGTGTAATATGTCCTATCCCTGCTGTTCTTGTTCCTCTCCTAGACCCTTCCCAGATACTTCCCCACCAAAATCTCTTAATCCCACCTGGGTGATTGCCTTAAACCTACTTATAGAAAGACCTAAAGTAATGTAAAAATAGACGGGATATTCTAATTGCTGGTATTCTCATTGTGAAAGAACGGAGTTATAGATGAATAGTATAATACAGAGTAAGTTAAACAAAAGCCCTTAGTCTTGTATGTGAATGGGAAATATTTGTAGAAATTCATGTGGTATTTTATCTTTAAATATAACAGCCTCCAGGATGGTTCCCAGTCTCTCCTTTGGCCATTCATGCCCTGTGTAGCGCCCACTGGGCCAAGGGGATGGTTTGAGCTTCAATCATAATAATAATTGGAGTGGATTGAAATCCTATCACGTATGTTTAAATCCATGAGTATGTAATGATATTTACAATTTACAACCTTTGGAGGTTGATAGGGAACTAATTTATTTTTATTTTATTTTATTTATTTATTTATTTTTGAGACAAAGCCTCAAGTTGTCACCCGGGGTAGAGTGCCGTGGCATCACAGCTCACAGCAACCTCCAGTTCCTGGGATCAAGCGAGTCTCTTGCCTCTGCCTCCCAAGTAGCTGGAACTTCAGGCACCCGCCACAACGCCCAGCCATTCTTTTGTTGTAGCCGTCATTGTTGTTTGGCAGGCCGGGCTGGATTCGAACCCACCAGCTCCAGTGTACATGGCTGGCACCTTAGCCGCTTGAGCCACAGGTGCTGAGCCGGGAACTAATTTATTATCTTGAAAACTGGTTAAAAAAAAAAAAACGAAAAAAATCAAGCATTTACTGGCCTTTTCTATATAAAACTGTACCGCTGGATTAGTAGGTGAGGCAAACATCTCTTCCTAAAAGTATTCTAGCTAATAAATGAGAAAGAAATGACAGAATCAGAACATTACCATTTTGTAACTCCTAATGAATTAATGGATTTAGGCAATATCAACAGCTTCTAACATCACAAAAAGATAAACAATGAAACACTATGTGCCTTTAGTATTGCCAATCAGGTCAAACTGAAGTCCAATTAACCTCTGGACCTCGCTGTCAATTTGCAGGAAACACAGAAGCCAGGAAGAATTTGTGGAACTGTACTGTGAGTATGCAAAGTCCGAACTGTGGGAAACTGCACAGGTTTCCCCCAAAAAGCCTGGGTTCCTTAACAGATAAATGTTTTTGAAAAAAGGAGGCTGAGGAGAAAACCTTTCTATTAAAAGAGACTTAAAAGACATGAAATTTGTTAAATGGGCAAGAATAAACTGTAGTATATAGGTGTGCTTAGTTTGGTGATATGACAAATACAAGGAAGTGATTATTATAAAACAATGGTTCTCAAACCTGAAACAGGCATCAGAATCACCTGGAAACTTAAACATGTAGTTATGGGCTTCATTCCAAGAGTTTTTTATTTAGTAGGTCCATGATAGGGCCCAAGAACTGGCCTTTCTATCAAGATCCCAAGTATGGTGAAACATCTGGTCCAGAGATCACACTTAGAGAACCACTGCTTTAACATTCAGGATGGCCAGACCTGGTGGCTCACACCTTTACTCATTCTAGCACTCTGGGAGACCGAGACAGGAGGATCACTTGAGGTCAGGAGTTTGATACCAGCCTGAGCAAGAAAAAAATAGGAAAATTAGCTAGGCATGGTGGTGGCACATACCTGTACTCCCAGCTACTTGGGAGGCTGATGCAGGAGGATGCATCTGTAGAAATTCATGTGGTATTTTCTCTTAAAATGTAACCAGCCTCCAGGATGGTTCCCAGTCTCTCCTTTGGCCATTCATGCCCTGTGTAGAAGGGCAGGAATATAAATAAGCCTTGTGCCCAGGAATTTGAGGTTACAGTGAGCTATGATGACACCACTGCACTCTAATCCAGGTGACAGAGAGAGAGAGGAGAGAGAGAGATTGATTCTTGACTCAAAAAAAAAAAAAAAGGAAAAAGAAAAGATCTGGATAGTGGTTTCTTGGAATGAGAGGTGGAAGAGGGTGGTGGGAGGGGACTGGAAACATGAAGGAACTTCAGAGGTGGGTAACCAAGTTCTATTTCTTGACTTTGGTGTTGGTTATAAGAATGTTAGCCATGTAATAATTGATTAGGCTGTATATTTGTTTCATGTGGGTTTTGTGTCTGTTTTAATTTAAAATTTAAAAGTTAAAAATTGAAATTCTGTAAGATTAAACAAACATACACTAACTTTACAGCCCAGTTGAGTGACTTCTTCACATTCCAAAACCAGGAAGTAGGTGTGGCTGGTCTGTCTCTGCACTGAATACACAGTTTACATTCTACCCTACACCCCATACAGGCTGTCATTGACCCTATTACAGAAATCAGACTAATGACCAGAAATGAAACAATCTCACATGTCAGAAATGTCTCTGACAACTTATTCACAACTAAATACTTCTTACTCATCTTTATCGGTAATAATATTTCTGAAGCACCAATGAAAATAAAGCCTTGTGCTCAGTATAAAATGTTAAAACTTGGAAAACAAAGGGTGGATTCTATCTCAATGTAATTTTGGTTTACTAGGAAGAAGCAGGGTTTTTTTTTCAGCTACAAATTAAAACTTCATAAAATTAGGAAGTTGACACTTTTAGTTGTCCTCTTCAATACACTAGAGCTTTTTAAAAATTATAAGATTATCAATTTATAAGTTACATGTATAACCCAAGTCCAAAAATATCCTTAAAATATTTATGACAAAATTAAGTTCTGGCAAAGCTTCTATGGTAACATCTTTACAGTGTCTTATTTCATCTTACTTCCTTCTTATCATCATCAAATATTTATTCCAAATCTCATCTTTGCAAGATGCCATATTGAGAGTTTTACAATAGTTTGTTAATAAAGAAGAATTAATTACGTAGGCATATTGCCATTTTGCTTGGGCAAGAGCCTGACATTAATATTCTGAGTCTTCTTTTCTCTTGCCTCTTTCTTATTTCAGTGTCAGCACGAGGATTATAGTATTTAACTTTTCCTTTTATTTCCTCCTTTTGAATTTGGCATTACATGCACAATGCAAAAACTGAAATTGTGTAGGTTCCTTCAGAATGCTAGTACCTCTAAGAAGTGGCCAGAATTGATAGAGAAAAGTAGCAACTTTTCCATTAATCTTTCAACAAATCCAGGGTGTCCATAAATTTTGTGTGTTATTTAAAATAGTTGACTATTACATCTATCTATCTATCTATCTATGGAGGGCTTCTTTTATATTTTTTAATCACTTTTTTTGGGATCACACCTTTGAAAATCCGATAAGAGTTATAGATTTGATCTCAACAGATGCTCAAATACACGCACAAAACTTCATGACATTTCTAGGCTGTTCTCCAACACTCATGGATTGCCCATTGGGTTCAAGGATCAGGTAGAAAATACCTGGCTTCGTTATACCCTACCATGCTGAGTGCTGGGAATAGAAATAAGTGAGCAGGTAGTACCTGTTTTCTGAGAGCTTTCATCCCAGTGAAGAACAATTAGACAAAAAGATTTTTACTGCAATAAGATAATGTTTTAATTGAGCTGTGTAAAGATAAAAGCCTTTTGGTAAACAGTATTTTTTTTACAAGTTTATATCTTTTTCAAAATAAAATGCCTTAGAGCTCTTTGCAAATCATATTATCCAGATGGAAAAACAGGGGAAAAAGAGACATTCTGCTTGCCAAATATGACTCAGCAAGTCAGTGACATGCCTAGAAATAGAAATGAGAAATGAAATAAGTTTTCAACAATCTACCTTGAACCAAGCAATCTCTTCATTTGCTCGGCAGTGTAGTTGGAAGAGAGGCAACTGTGACACCGTGGGAGGATGAAGCCAGTGAGTCAGCTCCAAGTGGAGTCCATGTTTGAAGAGAGCCCTCCGGGGTGGAACAGTGCAGACAATCTCTGACTCCACACCTAGTCACTTCCTCCCTGGGGGCTGGACAGCCCTGACCAAGCTTTGTGCAGCTGCCCATCCTATCACCTGTGTTTTCTTTGATCTGTGACACTGAACTCATCACTTCTGACTTCTTAGAACAGCTTCTTATTCCTGTAGGTAAAACAACTGAGTGGGGGTTGACAGTGAAGAGAGCTCCAGCTTGTAAACTGTCCTGTAGTCTTTGGGGAAAATTTGTCTTGCTGGCTTGAAAGCCCTGAAAGTATCCTGGTAAGAAACTATCCAGAGGAAATTATATGTTTCTTTCCCCGGCATCTAGCCTAGGACCT
Organism: Arctocebus calabarensis; assembly: GCA_963573935.1. Taxonomy (NCBI): domain Eukaryota; kingdom Metazoa; phylum Chordata; class Mammalia; order Primates; family Lorisidae; genus Arctocebus; species Arctocebus calabarensis. The sequence goes on from CAUYON010191379.1 coordinate 10,506, forward strand.
GGCTCATAGGTGGATGCTTAAGAAAGATATGTTTTAAAATTGAAGCAATACTTTAAAAATCATGTAAAATCATAACATCATGTAATCAAACTTGCCAGAATGTGCTAGAATTGTGTGCTTAGTATTCCCTGCTAAAAAGTAGTTTCCTGAAAGGCAAATAGAATATTTATTCATTTCTATATCCTTAATGCCAAATGAATGACCAATACATTAATGAATGAGTGGAGGCAGAATTATAGACAGTCTGTATGTTGCTAGTTCTTGGTATAGAATAAAAAAAGGACTTGCAGAGAGAAAAGACTCAAACCAAATTGTTAAGGATATTTTTATTAGATTAGTGCTTATTTTTAAGCAGTAATACTCCTATGTTGCCAGAATCCAAAGCAACCAAGACGAAAATTTGGTTAATATCATTCCAGACATCTTTTAATGTATCAGTTAGCAGGTAATATTTTTAAATATTAAACTGATCCATTCTAATTTCCTTCTTAATTAGTTACCCAACAATATTCTTTCATCCGGGTTGAATTATTGAGTTACAAAGCTTATTGTTGCAGGCAAAGAACAGGTACTGTCTGGAACAGGGAATGTTGATCATAGCTGACTTCCTTGACCTCTTGATTTCAAATAAGAAAATATATTCATGAAAGCCGGAAATAATCAGGACAGGAAAGAATCCTTGAGCTATATTATCATCCCCTTTCACATCAGGATTAGTTCTGGAAGGCTCTGACCTTAAGAGATTCTTCCCTACTGTAGAGTAGACCTTCTTCCTGCATGAGGTCCAGCCATGAGGCTTCTCTAAGATGAGTGGGGCAGACGCGGTGGCTCAGCCTGTAATCCTGCACTCTGGGAGGCTGAGGCAAGTAGACTGCTTGAGCTCAGGCGTTTGAGACCAGCCTGAGCAAGAGTGAGACCCCGTCTCTACTAAAAATAGAAAAACTAGCCAGGCGTTGAGGCAGGTACCTGTAGTCCCAGCTGTTCTGGAGACTGAGGTGAGAGGATTGCTCAAGCCTAAGAGTCTGAGAGTCTGAGGTTGCTGTGAGCTATGATGATGCCACGGCAGCCGTCTACTCAGGGCAACAGAGTGAGATTCTGTCTCAAAAAAAAAAAAAAGAAAGGAAGGAAGGAAGGAAGGAAAGAAAGAAGAAGGGATAGAGCTAGCACTCTGGCACAGTCTGGGCTCTGCTTTGTGCTCTGTGATCAGCCCCTGCCAACACTTCTCTGCTTTTTTCATGAGACTTACGGGATTTTCCCATAAACCCATTAGTTGTCCTTTCTTTCTTTTTTTTCCTCTTACATTTTCCAGACCTTGTCCAATGAGTAAGACCACAGTTTCCATTGCTGTGACTCCAGGCAAAGTCCTCAGATGGCAGAGAGTAGGCATTGGTGCAACTGGTGTAATACCTGGCAGTTTGCAAAGTGCACATGCCCTGGCTGCAGTCTGTGAGTCATTCATTCACCTCTGACACAATGATTGTCCCTGGGACCACTGTGTGGAAGCACTGCTAAGGTTTCTAAGCCTGGACCAAACAGTCAGTGCAGGGCAAAGGGTCTGCATTTACATCACTCCATGCCAAGCCTCCTTGTCACACCCTGCACCAGCCAGAGAAGGCCCTGCTACTCTTCCTTGATTCATCCCTGCCCTGACAACCCTCTGAGATGGTGTCTTGGCAATTATAACGCATCATTTTGTAAAGATGTAAAGAGAAAGTAAAGATTCTGGGTAAGAAACTTGCTCAGGGACTCATGGAGTAGATAAAAAGAACCACACAAATGGCTTCCGAGGGTCTGACCCTGCCTGTCTTGACCTCATTGTCTATTCCAAGTCTACTCTGAGAGTCTGGAAGTCCTGTACCCCTATGAGATCTCAGATATCATTCATGGAGCCCTTCTTTTTACCAAGCACTGTTCTAAAAACTAACTCTTTTAACCTTCATACAAAACCAGGAGGTAGGGTCGATTATTATCCCCACTTGATATAGGAGGGAACTGAGGCCCTGAGACGTCAAGTAATTTGCTAAAAGGCACACAGTAATCCATAGCAAGGCTGGAACTTGAACCCTGGCTTCAGAGCATACAACAGCCACCTTTAGATGGAACATCTGTCTCACAGAAAGCAGGAAGGGCTCTCAGGCTGACCTTTCTGATTGTCTAAAAATTAGTCTTTGCTCTTTCTTCTTTCTCCTAGAACTCTGATTTAGTCTGCTTTCCTGCAAGTTCATGTGCTTCCAAAGAGCAGAGGCCTTTTTCAGGTGTTGAATTCTGTCTCTCTTCCAGCTCTGATGGGTATGTGGGGGGGGGGGGGGAACATCGGGACTGATCAGATGGCTTTAGGAAGCTGCTCTTACTAAGAGTTGCAAAAGAAGAAGCTCTCCTACCCTGCTATTAGCTAGTGTGGTGGGCAGGTAAACGTGACCTTTGACTGCTGCACTATCTTGGGAACACCAGGGGATAAGCCAAGGAGAAGACCAATGCATAGAATGTGAGAAGAAAGGGAGACAAAACTGGGCCCGTGAGCCTCTGAATTAACCAACCCTGGAAAGCCTCATCTCAGGGCTTTTCATCAAGTGAGATACCAGCCTTTTTCCTTACTATGTAGCCAGGGTCTGTCAACCTTGATACTATTGACATTTAGGATGGAATAATTTTTTTTGTCATGGGAGGTTGTCCTAGGTATTGTAGAACACTTAGCAGCATCCTGATATCTCCCCACTGCATGCCAGTAGCATCCCCTACAGGTATCTAGGGATACCTACATCCCCAGATTACAACAAACAAAAAGTCTCTAGGCATTTCAAATATCCTTGGAGGGATAAAATTGACTCTGATTGAGAACCATTGGTTTAAGCTCTTTGTTTCCAGAACAGAATGATCTATTTTGTTATAGGAAGAAGGTATTTGAGCTTCTATTATAATTATGATTTATTTCATTCTCTAAATATTTTTAGCTTATAATTTTTACTATGTACATAAGTATTAGCATGATAATTCTAAGACATAATTTAAAAATAAATGCATATATTAGAGTACATTCAAACTTTTTTTTGCAGTAGGAATAATGATCACAAAAATTTCAAAACTACTTGTTTAAATTACTTTTAGTTGTGCTTTCTAAAAATTACAGCCAAAAGCACCCTAACTCCCTAAGAGGATAATAATATTAAACTAACGCTGAAAGTTTACTATGCACTAAACACTGTTTTAAACCTTCACTTCATCCTTACAACAACCTTTTTTTTTTTTTTTGAAATGGAGTCTTGCTAAGTCGCCCTGGGTAGAGTACTATGGAGTCACAGCTCACAGCAACCTCAAACTCTTGGGCTTAAGAGATTCTCTTGCCTCAGCCGCCCAAGTAGCTGGGACTACAGGCTCCGCCACTACGCCCGGCTATTTTTTGGTTTCAGTTGTCATTGTTGTTTAGCAGGCCGGGGCTGGGTTCGAACCCAGTGAACCCAGAGGATGGCTCGGCGCCCGTGGTACAGTGGTTGGGTTCGACATCACATAGTAGATAGGTGGGAATCCACTGAAAGTAGATGCAGCAGCTACAGTGTGAGCACCCATATTTTCAAAGAGCATCCAGTTCTAACCCAGTAATCCCAGAGGATAGTTGAGTGCAGTGACCTGCCAGAAATGCATGTGGGTAACTGGATGCTCTTTGAAAATGTGGATGCTTACACTGTAGCTGCTGCTTCTACTTTCAGTGGATTCCAGAGGCCAACTATCGACTATGTGATGTGATGTCGAACCCAATGACGCCCAGCTGACACCGTAACCACTGTGCCATGGGCGCTGAGCCATCCTCTCAACAGTCTTAAAAGTTGAGTATTCTCATTTTTCCAGTTCACAAGTGAGAGCACTGAGATAAAAAGAGCTTAAATAATTTGTCCCAGATGGAAAGCTGATCATGTACATCTTCAGGATTAGAACTGAGCTGCTTAATCTGCGGCCTGTGCGCTGCACGAGCTCTGCAGGACCTTGGCCTCCTTTCAGACATGAAGCAGAACTCCGCAGAAGTCAAGGAACTCCAAGCAGAAGCAGCCAGTCGGGGGGAAGCGAAGGCAGGGCGGCACAGTGGAGGGCGTGGCCCTGGTCTGCCCTAACAGGGAGGGGGCGTTTCTCACGGAAATGTTAGGGATCGCTGCCCCTGCTTCCCTTTCTCAGACGTGGGAAACCCTCCCCACTTCACCGACACACCCCCAAGCCTGATCCGTATCACTTGGAGTCATTTCCCAGCGCCAGGAATCCCAGAAAGCTACCCTGTGGTCCCCAATACTATCTTTTACTTAAGTGAGACAAGAAAGAACAAAGAAAATCTACTTTTTATTGGCTTGTACTTAGCAAATATGGGTATGCTAATGCATTTGCTTTCAAATTCCATTTATTTACCAAAGGAAATTACCTTGGTATGTTCTTTCCACTAAATGTAATTTTCTTCTGCAAAGAAGATAAAAGAAATGATGCCTCTGACCTTTGGTAGTAAAATACCTTTATGTTTCCCCAGCGTGTGGCAAAGCGCAGGCAGATTTCACAGACTTCTCAAACCCTTCCATTTCATTTCTAAAAGCTGCCGTGGACTGTGCACTGTAAGTGCTAAATTTATAGCCCAGGAGACAATTTTCTCCTCAGAAAGGTGAATTAGTGAAAAAGTAGAATGACCAATGCTAGAAAGATATTACCAGAAAATACAAGTAAAATGTATCACCTGGGGGCAACGTTTCTAAAAATAAGAAGCAATGTACCAGAGCCATTTCAAAATTCCTCCACAGATCTTCCTAGGAACTGATCTCCCCAGGTACTGTTCTATAGTAAGGGCATATGTGCAATCAAAATAGATGAAGTTCCTGATCTCAGCGAGCACACCTTCTAGAGAGGCGATAAACTGAGGAACCAGCGAATATTTAACTTGTGTGGTAATAAGAGCTTTGAAAAAAAATAAAGCAGGATCAAGTAAAGAAATACTGAGACGTGGGGGCTTTGGTTAGATAGGGTGGGCAATGAAGATAATAATTAAAACATAGACCTGAAGGAAGAACATGAGCCTTGTGGTTTCCCAGCACAGGAAACAGTATGGCAAAGGTCCTATGGCAAAACTATGTTTGCTATTTTCAAGGAAAAGACTACATTTGCCATATTCAGGGCCCATTTTTTCTTTTTAGAAAAAGGAAAAGCAAGGTGTCCAGTGTGGCTATAACAGAGTAAGAGAGGAGGAGACTGGTAGAAGAGAGAACTTCTTTCAGATCAGACTTTGTAGGGCTGTATAGGCCCAGGACAAGCTTTCAAAGTTTGAATAGAGAAGTGATAAGAATTAACTTACCTTTAAGAAGGACCACAATGGCTGCAGTGTGGAGAATGCCCCATCTCACAACCAGCAGCGAGAAAGCTGACTGCCTAATGGGGAGGGCAGGCAATGGGTAATTAGAGAAGCGTGGCTGTTTCGGTAATCTGTAATAGAATCTGATGTAGTTTGAGGATCCAGGGACGGCTGCCCAGAGAAAGTGTCTTTAAGCTGAGGCTTAAGGGATGTGTAGAAGAGGAAGAATGTAAGACCTGAGAACTGGTTTACAGAGCACCACTGTCTGCAGGGAAAATTTGACCCTGGTTTCAGGCCCTTAAGTGATTGGTTTTGTTTGGCCCTTGAGAGAGTTGAGAATGTTATTCTCCCATTTTGTTACAAAGTGTCAACCTTGCTACTTGGAGGAAATGCGCAGACATCTTCCTATGTGTAGCTTGTCTTCTTCAGGCTAGACCAATAGAAATAAATTGTGAGGCAGGAGGGTACAGAGCTTCAGAGGATGGACTGGTTGTCAGCCAAAGCTAGGATTCAGCCTTAGTTTTGCCAATCATTATGCACGTGGCCTTGGACAAGCTATTTAATCCTTCTAAGCCTTAGTTTTTTCATATCAAGAATGAACATAATAATGCTACCTACTTCATAGGGTACCCACAAGTATCATATATCATAATTATTATAAAGAACATTTGATAGTATCTCACAAAGAGTGAAAAAAACCCATGCTACTATTTATTTCTTCATGTTGACATATATTTTCTGCTAGGGAAATTGGCTTTCTGGTAAATTGCTGGTGAGAATATAAATTGAAACAGCCTTTTTGGAGAATAATTTCATAGTTTCTGTTAAATTTATTAAATCTCCTGGATTTCAATCCAGCAATTCCACTTTTAGGTATCTGTACTAAAGTATTCATATGTGTACATATAAGTCTGAAAACTTGAATTCAATACACTAATGAGCCTTATCAAGCCTAACTATAGACACCATTTTATCTATATTCTATACAGGATCAGTCTGAACTGGTAGAGTGATACCTCTATTTGAGAATCATTGACAGGATGCTCAAGCTTCCAAGACAGTCATAGTTCCCAGCTATTTTAAAAACAGATGTTACATAAGCCTTATAGTTGCAGATTTTAGAATAAAAAATTCCCTAGAAATAACAGTTCAACTATCTCTTACAGATAAGAACAATGCAGGCCCACCGAGGTAAAGTAACTACCCTTGGTTATCCAACTAGAAGATGGTAGAACCCAAGTACAAACTGGTACTAATTACGAGTTTAAATTCTCCAAACCCAACTGTGTCCTTTATATGGTCCAAAATATTCTTCCTTATTTTCATAGTAGATCTGAGGTGAGGTGCCCACAGGTCCTAGTCCACACCTCTTTGATCATCCCTGGATACGTGCCCAGGAGCACCATCAGGTTCTGACCTTTATTTTGTTGTAACACATAAACACTGCAGGAGAGAAAAGAAACCCATGAATGGAATGACCTGTGCTCATCGCATAGATTTTTTTGTAACAAGGTCAACAAACTGTAGTAGCTATTAGTCATTGACTAGGTCTTAGAATCCTGCTAAGACAGAGATGGCCAGTGCAAGAAATATTTGAATTTCACCTGGGCCTTTTTAACTGACTAAGAAATCAGGCAAAGGCAGTGCTGACGTGGCCGTTACAGATCATGGGATGCCTTAATGAGAGATACTTGATAACTTGGCCTTTGAAAGATATACACTCTCATGTCTCAGTGGCATATGGGGGCATTCTTAACAATCTGTGATAGAGAATCTGTGATACTAAGACCAGACTGAAAGAAACTAATTAAACCATAGATAGAGGCTCAGAGCCTGTGGCTCAACAGGTTAAGGCTCCAGCCATGTACACCTGAGTTGGTGGGTTCAAATCCAGCCCGGGCCCGCCAAACAACAATAATGGCTGCAACCAAAAAATGGCCGGGCATTGTGGCGGGCGCCTGTAGACCCAGCTACTTGGGAGGCCAAGGCAAGAGACTCACTTGAGCCCAGCAATTGGAGGTTGCTGTGAGCTGTGATGCCACAGGACTCTATCCAGGGTGATAGCTTGAGGCTCTGTCTCAAAAAAAAAAAAAACCCATAGATAGAGAGTCCTCTATCTTGGAGCCTAGAGAATTGGCATCAACTGATACAATTATATGGTTTTTCTTCTTTGTTCTATTAATCACGTGGTTTACACTGATTGATTCTTCTATAGCTTTATTATGATATAATTTGCATATAATAAAATTCACCTATGTTAGGTGTACAATTTAGTGAGTTTTGGTATATATACACAGTCATGCAGCTACCACAATGTCTGCAGGACTTGAACCAATTATCTTTTATATCATTTCTAATAATGATAATTTATATTTTCTCTCTTTTTTCTTTATCAGTCTGTTAGAGTGGGAAATCATAGTGTGGGTAAGAAAGAATTCTTAACACAAAGATTAGAATAGTTTTTTTTTTCTTTGAGACAGAGTCTCACTCTGTCACCCTCAGTGGAATGCTGTGGCATCATACTTCACAGCAACCTCAAACCTCAAACTCTTGGATTTGACCTATTCTCCTGCTTCAGCCAAGTAGCTGGGACCCCACGAACCTGTCACAATGCCTGGTTAATTTTTCCTGCTTCCAGTAGAAACAGGGTCTCATTCTGGTTCAGGCTAGTCTTGAACTCGTGGGCTTAAGTAATCCTCCTGCCTCAGACTCCCAGAGTGCTAGGATTATAGGCATAAGAGACAGCATCCATCCTAGAATAGTTTTAAAGAGAGAAAGTTTACTTTCCTTCCCCAGGGTGGCAAGGGCAACATGAGTGAAAGAAAAGAAAAGTGCTGGCTAGGGGGGAAAGCAGTTTGGGGTTTTTATGGGGACAAAGAAAAGAAAAAAAAATAGTTATTGTTGCCAGCTGGTAGTAAGAGGACAGAGTAGAAATGTCTGGGTTTTCCCTCTTCTCTGTGAAGCTGGCTTATCAGGGTCCCTGGAATGTGGTCTGGCAGGGGGTGGAGAGGGGCAGAATCATACTTCCTCTATCTTCTCATCTCTTTTCAAGTGTTATAAAAAATAAATTCTCAAATAAAACAACTTGAGCCACAGGTTTGATAAACCCCAGGTGGTTAATCAACAAAGGGGAAGTTGTGTTTTGTGATTTTTTTCTTCAAAGGGGCAATGTTATGTTATGAGTTTTCTCCTTTGTCCCCCTATTAAGTTTATTTTTCTCTTTTAGATCTTTTATTAGCAATGTCATCCTATCATGGTCTTGCTAGGTGTTTACTACTTTTGTCAGTTATTTCAAAAAATCAACTTTTGGTTTATAGCCTCTTTTTTTGAAATAGGATCTCACTCTGTCACTAAGGGTGGAGTGTAATGTAGGATCACAACTCACTACTGTCCTCCTGCCTCAACCTCCCAAGTAGCTGGGACTATAGGTAGGAGCCACCACACCCATGTATTCTCTTATTTTTCATCTTCTAGTCTACTGATTTGTGCTTCTAGTCCATTGATTTGTGATAATCTTTACTTACATTGGGTTTAATTTGCCCACTTTCTTTCTAGTTTCTTATACAGAAAATTTAGATAATTTTTTGGGTAACAGCTTTATTGAGAAATAATTTACATGCCATACAATTCACCAATTTATAGTGTGCAGTTCAATGATTTTGAGTATACTGACAGCATCGTATAAACAGCATTAAATAAATTTTAGAACACTTTCATCACCCCCAAAAGAAACCCTATAACCTTTATCATTTACTCCACTCTTTAGTCTTCCCCTCCCCACCTCCAAACAACCACTAATACAATTTCAGTCTCTATAGATTTGCTTGTTCTGGAAATTTCCTAAAAAATGGAATCACAATATGCAGACTTTGGTGTCTGACTTCTTTCATTTAACATAAAGTTTTCAAGGTTTGTCAATATTGTAGCATGTCTTCTCACTTTATTCCTTTTTATTGTTGAATAATGTTCTATTGTACCAATATATCACATTTTATGTATCCAGCCATCAATTGATGGATAGATGGTTGATTTTAAGTTTTTCTTCATTTCTAATATAATCATTTATAAATTCAAAATTTCCTCTGAACACTCCTTTATCTGTATGACACAAGCTTTGATTTTGCATTTTAGTTATAATTTCATTGAAAATATTTTCTAATTTTCTTTGTGAAATACATAATGAATTTTAAAAATAAATGTATTGACTTATTCCCAAGTGATTAAGACTTTTGTCTATATCTTGCAGATTGAGCAATCTATATTGATCTACTTTCAAATTCACACTTTCTCCAGTTGCTGCAAAAATGCTGTTAAGAGCATCTAATGAATTTTTCATTTCACTTATTGTACTTTTCATATCTAAATTTTCCACTTGATTTTAATTTTTTTTTTTTTTTGAGACAGAGTCTCACTTTATCACCCTCAATAGAGTGCCCTGTCGTCACACAGCTCACAGCAACCTCCAACTCCTGGGCTGAGGCAAGAGAATTGGGACTAGAGTAGCTGGGACTACAGGCGCCCGCCACAATGCCTGGCTAGTTGTTTTTTTTTTTTTGCAGTTTGGCCGAGGCTGGGTTTGAACCTGCCACCTTTGGCATATGGGGCTGGTGCCCTACTCAGGCGCCACAGGCACCATCCCTGATTTTAATTTTTATTATCATTATTGTAATTGGGGGGCACTTTGCTCTGTTGCTTAGGTTGGAGTGCAGTGGCTAGCTCACTATAAACTTGAACTCCCAGACTGGAAGCAATCTTCCAGCCTTAGCCTCCCAAAGTACTGGGGTTAGAGGTGTGAGTCACTTCTCCTGGCCTTTGCTTCTGTTTTAATAGTTTCTATTTCTCTGCTGTAATTCCTCAATGAGGTTTATTTGGTATGATCAAATTTTTCTTAAGTCCTTAAACATGTGTATAATGCTTGCCTTAAAGTTTTGTCTACTTATTATAAAAAATCTATCCGTGTCATCTCAGGGTTCCTTTTGCCCCCTGAGTATAGGCAGGTGCCTGTAGTTTTTTCTGTTACTTTGCATGCTCTTTGATTTTTAATTGGATGCTAGTTATAATGAAAGTTACAATGTAAAGAAAAAAACAAAAAAAAAAAAAGAAAGTTACAATGTAGAGACTCTGGACTCCATTATTTCCTTTAATGATTAATCTTTTTAACTTGGCTAGACTCAAACTCTGTCTGCCTGCATTCAGCAGCAGCTGAACTCTGCTCAATTCAGATTTTAGCTGCTGCTTTTTCTTTTCCTCTCTCTCTCTCTTTGGATTAGTCAAGAAGTTGAGTGGATTTTTTTTTTTGCAGTTTTTGGCCAGGGCCGGGTTTGAACCCGCCACCTCTGGCATATGGGGCTGGCGCCCTACTCCTTGAGCCACAGGTGCTGCCCGAAGTTGGGTGGATTTTTAAGATGGATTTTGGATCTCTCACCATTTGCAGTGATTATCTTTCAAGGTTTTCTTCTTACTTCTGCCCAGGCTACCAGCCTGATCCCCTGACAACTAAAGAGAGCAAATTTCTAAGTTCACTTAGATAAGAAGCTGCAAACTTGCAAATCTCAGCAATGTACACAATCTGCATTTAAGGATGAGCGTTTCTCCACTTGGTTTGCTTTTGATAGGTCTTCAGTGTATTCAAATTGTTCTCTTTTTTAAAAACTATTTTGTCCATGTTTTGTAACCATTGTCTATAAAAGCAACCAAGCTGCTCTGCCTTATCAGAAGCTGAAAGTCATTTTCAAACAATATTTTAAAAACACACTACTTACAAAGACGATATACAAGGATATATCTTCTTGTATATCCTAGAAATGTGGTTTCAGAAAGAATCAAGGTTTACTAGGAGTATTATAACATCTGGGAAATACAAATCCTTATAGAAAATCTCATTCATCTCTCTTAGGTACATATATTAGGTTTAAAAAGGGAAAGAAAACTGGAAAAGCACTAAGCATATTATTATGTGAAATAAAATAATCAGTATTTATTATAGGAAACCTCATTCAACTTTGAAGAGATTGTTAAATTTCTGGATGTAAATTTTTTCAGATGTACTCTGCCAAATTAGGGTCAATTTCCACTTTAGATGTCTGCTAGTTGATTCCATTCCAGTCAAATTATCTGTCACTATAAACAAGCCCCCGCCCCCCCCACCCCCCACGAGGCTCTGGCTGTAGGAGCTGCCACAGAGTTAATGGGGCTGAGTATGGCTGGTGCCCAAAGCCATCCCAGAGACTCAGGTCCCACCTCTGGGAGGGCAAAGGCACATCAAGGATTGCCCTGCTTGATGAGCAGATGTCACCTCTGATTTGGTCCCCACAGGAAAACTCTAGTTAACTCTTTGACAAGAAAATTTTGTTCATCCAAAATTGTAAAGTCACATAAATGAAGCTAGTCTTACAACCATGTAACTGGTTACTGGAGTAATAAGATGAGCCAGTTGAAAACGTCCCTATTATGAATGTTCTCTCAGATTTAGCTTGAAGCTCCTCCTGCAAAGATTAAGTTCTTAATATTTTGGATTGAATGTATTTTTTGTTTTTTAGAGACAGAATCTCACTTTTTCACCCTTGGTAGAGGGCTGTGCAACCTCCAGCTCTTGGGCTTAGGTGATTCTCTTGCTTCAGCCTCACAAGTAGCTGGGACTACAGGTACCCACCACAACACCTGGCTATTTGTTGTTGTTGTTGTTGCAGTTTGGCTGGGGCCAGGTTCAAACCTGCCACCCTCGGTATATAGGGCCAGCACCCTACTCACTGAGCCATAGGCGCCACCAAGGATTGAATGTATTTTTTAAATCTTTGCTTGTCTAGAACTGTGTTATAGCAACATGGGATTATGAGGATCAAGATACTATAATTTTGGCCCTGAAATAACTGAGATAATGATTCTAATTTGGATTTTTTTAATAAACAAAGCAAGTTCAGATAATCCAACAAAGCATCAAGATTTAGAGGAAGCCAAAGAGAAAACCTGGTTTTTAAAGATAAACTAAAAGGGCGGCGCCTGTGTCTCAAGGAGTAAGGGTGCCAGCCCCATATACCAGAAGTGGCAAGTTCAAACCTACCCCAGCCAAAAACTGAAATAAACAAACAAAAACAACAAAGATAAACTGAAAGATAGAAGGATGGGAGTAAACTATGAAAATGTGAGACAGAAACAAAAATGAGTTTAAAGGAGGGAAAATAAAAATTCTATGTCATTCTGAAGAGCCACAAACACTAAGTTCAAAGTATCATGTTATGTTATTTTAACTGGTCAGTGTGTTATTACTGGCATATTTAAAAAGTATTTTATAAGTCTTAATTGTGGTAAAATATGCATAAGGTAAAATTTGTCCTTAGAACCATTTGTAAGTGTTTCGAGGCAGTAAGTACCTTCACATTACATTTTAAACACTGTAATTTTTATCGTGGGCCAAAAGTGGCGTTTCAAATAGCTACTGAATGCCTGCCTATGGTTAATGGTTTTCTTCTTGAGCAAAGGAGAAGACATTACTGATTGATGGGTAAAAGTTATAGGGAGAAAGAATTTGGCTCAACATTAGAAAGAACTTTCTATGTTTAGATCAGACCAACAGAGGAACAGGAGGCCCGTGAACTCCCCTTTGAAAGTGCAGAGTGTTCAAAAGGGGCCCTCAGACCATCTGTCGGGTGTGTTTCAGAGGAGATTCCTGTCCTGGGTGGGAGAGAGACCTTTGGGCTTCCTTCCATCTATGAGATCCTGTAGTTGAACTGACTTAGAAATTCCTGTCCACTCAGGAATTGTACTTGAGTTTGCTGGAGTTCAAGTACACCAGGGTAATACTTAAAACCGTTCATTGACAGCTTTTATCCTTTTCTGATCATTGCTGTTTTTGTACAAATTGTGGAGAAATAATTAAAAGTAGATTATTTAGTTTCAGGGCCAGTGCAACCACTTATTACCCAAGAGATGTGGGGCAAGCAACTTATCTTCCCAGGGAACTAGCTTTTGCGTAAAAGGCTCTGCTGGCTTTAGGTGAGCTCTGTTCCAATCCATTTTCCCCATTGCTGCCACATAATTATTCCTTTCTTTTCTTTTAACACATTTTTAACAGGGTCTTGCTGTGTTGTCCATGCTGGTCTTGAACTCCTAGATTCAAGTGATCCTCCTACCTCAGCCTTCCAAGTAACTGGGATTATATCTGGCTTGGTTATCATTTCTTACGGGAGAGACTTTTCTGGTGGAAAGTCATCACTTTTTTTTGACTGAGACTTCCTGTTCTCCCTATCTCAAGAGAAAAAACTGCCCAATATGTGAGCCTGGGGCCAGAATAAACATTCTAAGATGCAAATGTGAGCATGTAACCTTCTCTCACTTTAAAAACTTTCTTCAGTGGCCCCCTTCATTTATAAAATAAAGTTCAAATTTCTAAGCAGGACATCCAAGTCTCCTATACCCTCCTCTTGAGACTTGTCACAGTGTTCCCTCCTTCACACTCTAATCTTTAGCTGGCACTGAATTACTTTAAATTCTCTAGCTCTTACGTGTGTGGCTAACTCCTACATTTTCTTCTAGACTTAGCTCAGGTCTGGCCCTTTAAGGATGACATCTCCTTTCCCTTATGGCCCAGCCAGGGCTCTTTGTACATCGTCATCTGTGGCCATGACCACAGCCATCCTGGATAAAGCACCCTTGGTGGTGGCCTTTCAGGTCTGTTGGGGAAAAGATCAAGATGGATCCCTGCCTCAACGCACACATCACAAAAATCAAAAGATTGGAGGATTAAAAAATAATCTTAGACTGTGGATGATCTTTGTATATGTGATATAAAACTCAGAAACCAGGTTAGAAAGACTGTTAAATATAATCATTGAAACATTGTTGAATTCTTCCTATCAAAAACCATCTTTTTTTTTTTTGAGATAGATTCTCACTTTGTCATCCTCAGTAGAATGCTGTGGTGTCACAGCTCATAGCAACCTTAAACTCTTGAGCTTAAGAGATCCCCTTACCTCAGCCTCCCAAATAGCTGGGACTATAGGCGCCCACCACAATGCCTAGCTATTTTTGTTGTTGTTGTTGTTGTTGCTGCAGTTTTTGGCTAGGGTTAGGTTTGAACTCACCACCTCTGGCATATGGGACTGGCACCCTACTCGTTGAGCCACAGGCACCACCCAACGTCCGGCTATTTTTAGAGAGAGGGTCTCAGGCTGGTCTTGGACTTATAAGCTCAGGCAATCCACCTGCCTCAGCCTTCCAGAATGCTGGGATTACAGGCGTGTGCCACTGTACCCAGCCCAAAAAACATTCTTAATGAATTCTAAATATGAATCTCAAATGAGGAAAATTTGAAATGCATTTCATATAAAAGACCCCTATATAACAATGAGAAAACAAATACATAAAAAATGGGCAAAGACTATAAACAGTACGCATTAAAGAGTTACATAAAGCTTTTTTTTTTTTTTTTTGCAGTTTTTGGCCGGGGCTGGGTTTGAACACACCACCTCCGGCATTTGGGGCCAGCACCCCACTCCTTTGAGCCACAGGTACTGCCCAGAGTTACATAAAGCTTTTAAACAAATGAAAAGATAATCATTATAAATATGATTAGTGGTAAGAGATGTGCACATTAAAACTGCAAAGAAAGACCATTTTCATCACTCAGATTAATGAAGATTGAAGACCTTGAAAACATTGGTAAGAATATCTGGAAACACGGATTCTATTCCTGCACTGCTGCTGGAAGGATAGCTTGGTGCAAGATTCGTGGTCACATGATCAAAACGGCACATGCACATACCTTCCTGGATCCTGTGTTTTGTTGCTGGGACTTTATCTACAAATTTGCTCATGAGTAAAATGACAAATTAAGGATGACAAATTTTCTATTCTCTGAAAAAATGTATAAAATATAAGACTTATCTGTGTTCTGTAAAAGTCTCCTAAAACTTCCTTGGGGATTTAGGGGAGGGTATGCTGCACTTTAAATTATTTTTTTTCCTTTTTTTAAATTTTTTTTTATTGAATCATAGCTGTGTACATTAGTTCAACCATGGGGTACAGTGTGGGGGCTTCACATGCAATCTGAGATATTTTATCAACCTGATTGACATACCATTCATGATATTTTCTCGTTTACTATATGAAAAC
>CAUYON010191381.1:0-37052 GCA_963573935.1 Arctocebus calabarensis
GACAAACTATAGGACATATCCACAGCCCCAAATAGTTTGTTGCACATATTGAGAACCTGTAGGTATGTCTTGCAGAGCTTTAAGCCTGTTAAGGAGTCACAAAGGATATCTCTAAGGAGAGAGGTGGACATGATGAGAGATGTCTGATCTCTTTTCTCATGGCTAGCAACTCAGTTTTAGGGTGCTCCTGGAAAGAGGGGGTCCAGTCAGTCTCTAGGGGTAGGGAGTCTTTTTTTTTAATTGTAGAAAAGTTGCAAGAATCAAAATAGAATATTGCATGTTCATATCCTTTAACAAGATTCACCTACTGTTAACCTTTTATTCAATTTGCTTTGTCATTTGTTTTCCCTTTCTTTCTCTCTATACAAATTTATTTTTCCTTAGCCATTTAGTTATCTCTAACTACTTTGATACGTATTTCCTAAGAAAGACTCATACATTCTTTGGTATAAACATGGACTTCAGTAAATTTAACTTTTTTCCTATCTGTTGACTACATCTGAATTTTGTCAACTGACACAGGAATGTCCTTTACAACATTTCCTCTTCTTCCGTACCAGGTCCAGTTTTGGATCAGATCTTGCATGCACCTGCTGTGCCTCTTTAATTTCTAATCTGAAACATTTCTGTTACCTTTCCTTATCTTTTATAACTTTGGCATTTTTAAAGAATGTAGTTACCCCCCCCCCCACACACACACACTTTTAAACTTAGACTGTTCCTTGGCCAGGGTGGTTCACTCCCACATGTAATCCTAGCACTCTGGGAAGCTGAGGTGGGAGGCTCCCTGGAGTCCAGGAGTTTGAGACCAGCCTGAGCAAGAGCAAGACCACATCTCAACTCGAAATAGAAAAATTAGCCAGGTGTAGTCACTATAGCTGGGACCGACAGTCCCAGCTGCTTGGGAGGCTGAGGCAGAAGGATCACTTGAAACCAGGAGTTTGTGGTTGCTGTGATGCCACTGCACCATAGCCTGGGCAACAGAGCAAGACTCTGTCTCACAAAAACGACAAAACAAAAGAAAGAAAGAATATTTTTAATTTTAGGTTTGCCTGATGTTTTCTCATGGCTAGATATGGGTTATGCATCTTAGGCCAGAATTCTAGAGAGGCAATGCTGTGTCCTTCCTAGGGCAGCACTTCGAGAGACATATGGCATCCATCTGTTTCTCAGTGGTGATGTTAATTTTCATCATCCAATCAAGGTGTTATCCAATTTTTCCATGGGCACACCACCTATGTTCCAGAATCTGTGCTAAGCATTTGACTTAAATTTTTCACAGTTACTCCTCACAGCAGTTTTTCAAGCTAGTCTTCAGTCTTTTCACTATACAGGTAAGGCAGCTGATGCCCAGTGAGAGTGAGATTTTCAGTCTCCACTGGTGAGGCTGGTATTTGGATCTGGTGTATCTGCTTCTGAAGTCCAGGCAGTTTTTAATTCTCCATTGCATTTCCCAGGTTGAGATGTTTATATTAGGTTTTGATAAACTTGTGTCGTACTATGCTATCTGCTTTATTTATTTAAGAAACGCTGCCAAAGTTAATGCACTAATAGTGAGGCTAGTAATTTGTGGTCTTTAGTGTTACCTATCTATAACCTTGAGCTTTAAAAAAAATTTTTTTTTGAGATAAGAGTGACACTATGTCACACTTGGTTGAGTGCTGTGGTGTCACAGCTCACAGCAATCTCAAACTCTTGGGCTTAAGCAATCCTCCCGAGTAGCCGAGACTACAGGTGCCTGCCACAATACCCAGCTGTTTTTTGGTTGCAGTTGTCATTGTTTGGCAGGCCTGAGCTGGGCTCGAACCTGCCAGCCTCGGTGTATGTGGCTGGCACCCTACCCAGTGAGCTATGGGCTCCAAGCTAACCTTGAGCTTCTTGATGTTAGAATATTGGCAAGAGGTTAAGAAAATTTCTACTGTGTACTATTTCAGGATGGACAAACATAAGAAACTACAGTAATTATAGAGTTATTATTTTTATTAAAGAAATCAGAAATACATATTTTTAATTCTCCAGAAGCATTTTGTTCCTGATTTCCAAGTCTCACTGCAATTACTATTTAACAAAAACATATTTTAATATACTGGCAGAAAATTGATACTATTTCCAATTTGTGTCATGAAACAAACCAAGTGTGGGGAGAATTTGGGCTCTCATTTCAGAAATGGAAAATGGATTTTTAAAAGTTTATCTCATTTACCTAAGATTAATTTTCTCAAAATAAGTTTAAGCCTGACTTGCTTAGTGCAAAACTTTGCTAGGGAGAATTGTTAACTTTTGAAATAAAAGAAAGTTGCAGCCTATTTTAAGAGCTGTCTATTCAGCTAAAAGTCACTATGTATTTTACCTAGTAATCTGTGCCTGCCCAGTGTCAGGGCAGGGTTCAAGACTGCTGGGACTCCAGGGCATTGTACCTGCTTCTGAGCAGGACGGAAGGGCAGTCGTTAGGTCCTGCCTCCAGAGTGAGAGGTGGTGCCCTGCTTTGTGCCTGGCTTAGGAGTTTGAATCCAGATGTCTCCTTCTAAATAGCCTTTGTGCCCTTGAAAATGGAGTTTGCTGGCTCAGCACCTGTGGCTCAATGGGCTAAGGTGCCAGCCACGTACACCTGAGCTTGCGAGTTCGAATCCAGCCCAGGCCCGCCAAACAACAATGACAGCTGCAACCAAAAAATAGCGGGGCGTTGTGGTGGGCGCCTGTAGTCTCAGCTACTTGGGAGGCCGAGGCAGGAGACTCACTTGAGCCCAGGAAGTGGAGGTTGCTGTGAGCTGTGATGCCACAGCTCTTTACCCAGGGTGACAGCTTGAGGCTCTGTCTCAAAAAAAAAAAAAAAAAAGAAAAAGAAAAGAAAATGGAGTTTGCTAAACATTATTTTATGTGGTGACTGGCTTTCTACTAATGGGAATATGGGGCAATTGTACTTCTCAGCCTCCTGAAACTGGCATGGCCATGTGACTTGTTTGGGCAATACCAGGAATGAAATCATATATAAATCATAATCAGTGTCAGGAATGGAACATAACTACAGATTTCAATGCCACTAAAAAGGTAGCAAGAAATGTCATGCACGACTTTGTCGTTAAATTTGATAATTTATGCCCTGTATGCCATCAGCGCTATAGCAACGGTAGCGAACGACAGAGAGAGACTGGCGGGAGAGTAGCAGTTGCTATAAAAGGAAGAAACAGAAGAAATTGGCAGGAAGAGCAACATAGGATGGTCAGGGAAAACCTCTCGGAGGGAATGACATTTGAGCTGAGCTCCACAGAATGAGCTAATGCAAAGGCCTTGAGCAAGACAAGGATATGGTGAAGCTGAGGAAGACCCGGAGGCCCCATAAACTCCATTCATTCAACAACTCTTTACTGAGTGTCCGTTAGGTGAATGCACCAAGATCTATGCCAGCCTCCAAAAATATGCAGATAGGTCCATGTCTGGTCCAGCTGATGAGACTGCGGGCGACTTGCCTGTGAAAGATGCAGGTCTGGACCTGTTCGGAACGGGAGGCTTACAAGAAACGTCAACGCGGACGATGAAGTCTCTCCAGGCAGTGTCTCGTGTCAGTCGTGAGGAACTGGAGGACAGATTTTTGCGTTTGCAAGATGAGAACATTTTACTTAAACAGCATGCCCGCAAGCAAGAGGATAAAATTAAAAGAATGGCCACCAAGTTAATACGGTTAGTTAATGACAAGAAAAGATATGAGCGGGTTGGTAGCGGCCCCAAGCGATTGGGACGAGATGTGGACGTGAAAGAAATGATTGAGCAGCTGCGAGACAAAGTTCATGAGCTGGAAAGACAGAACGAAGGCCTCAAAAACAGGTTGATTTCTGCCACACAGCAACTTCAAATCCGGGGTTTCAGGCAAACTCCCTACAATTACGTACAATCCCGTGTTAACACGGGGCGTAGAAAAGCGAATGAAAATACAGGTTTACAAGAGTGCCCAGAAAGGTAAAACAAAGTTTACATTAAATCCTAAACTTCAGTCTAATAATAGATTGTTTTCACACACACACACACACACACACACAAATTTGATAATTTAGATGAAATAAATTTCTAAAAGACACAGCTTATTAAAAGTAACATGAAAAATAAAAATTGCATGTTTTCCTATGTCTGTGAAAAATTGAATTTTTGCTTAAAATCTTTCTCGCAAAGAAATTTCTGGCTCGGTGCCTGTGACTCAACGGGCTAAGGCACCAGCCAGGTACGCCTGAGCTGGCAGGTTCGAATCCAGCCTGGCCCACCAAACAACAATGATGACTGCAACCAAAAAATGGCCGGGCTTTGTGGTGGGTGCCTGTAGTCCCAGCTACTTGGGAGGCAGAGGCCAGAGACTCGCTTGAGCCCAGGAAAGGGAGGTTACTGTGAGCTGTGATGCCATGGCACTCTATCCAGGGTGACAGTTTGAGGCTCTGTCTCAAAAAAAAAAAAAAAAAGAAAAGAAATTTCTAGATTCAGATAGCTTTGTGAATTCTTCAGAAAATTTAAAGAAGAAATAAGACATATTTTACCCTAACTGTTGCAGACCTTAGAAAAAGTGAGAATTCTCTCACTTAGTACCATGAGATTAGAATAAACATCATACAAAAGGAAAATTACATGACAATTCCACTCATAAACATAATTGGAAAAAGTCCTCAACCAAATATTTTCCCCAAAGCTGCAGATGCTGGTATGGATGTGGAGAGAAGGGAACACTTTACACTGTTGGTGGGACTGCAAAATAATACAACCTTTTTGGAAAGAAGTATGGAGAATCCTCAAAGATCTCAAACTAGATCTCCCATGTGACCCTGCAAAACCACTACTAGGCATCTACCCAGAATAAAAAAAAATCATTTTATCATAAGGACATTTGTGCTGGATTGTTTATCACAGCTCAATTTACAATTGCCAGGACGTGGAAACAACCTAAATGCCCATCAACTCAGAAATGGATTAACAAATTGTGGTCCATGCACACTGTGGAATACTATTCAGCCATAAAAAGATGGTGACTTCAGGTCTTTTGTAATATCTTAGATAGAGTTGAAACACAGTCTTTTCAGTAAAGTATTACAAGAATGGAAAAGCAATTATCCAATGTACTCAATACTAATATGAAGCCAGTAGATGATCTGATGCATGCCCACATAGGAGAAAAACTAATTTCACTATAAAGTTGGGGGGAGGAATAACAAGGGAGGAGGAGAGGTTGGGGTACTCTCAATGAATGGGCACAGGGTGGGGTGTGTGGTACACCTGTTGTGTATGGGACATGAGCATAAAAGGGACTTTATGTAACAAAATCAGATATTTTGATCTGGTTGTTTGTACTTTCACATTAACCTGAAATAAATTTAGCTTTTTTTTTTTTTTTTTTAACTGTGCTTTAGAGGTCTTTAGAAAATAATTTTTTTTTCTTTCTTTCTTTTTTTTTTATTGTTGGGGATTCATTGAGGGTACAAGAAACCATGTTACACTGGTTGCATTTGTTAGGAAAAGACCCTCTTACAATCGTGTTTTGCCCCCAAAAGGTGTGGCACACACCAAGAAAATTTAGCTTTTGAAAACAAAATATTTTCAAAAAAGGAAAACGTATTACCTTAATTTTTTTATATCATTAGGAAATAATGCAATTCATCACATTATCAGAATAAAGAGTAAATTAGTAAAATTTAATGAATATCTAAATAGGTCAGAAAGATCACTTGATAAAGTTTCAGTATTCACTGATGACAAAAACTCTTACCAAACTAGGGCGGCGCCTGTGGCTCATCGAGTAAGGCGCCGGCCCCATATAATGAAGGTGATGGGTTCAAATCCAGCTTCGGCAGAACTGCGAAACAGAAAAATAGCAGGGCGTTGTAGCAGGCGCCTGTAGTCCTAGCTAACCAGGAGGCTGAGGCAAGAGAATCACTTAAGCCCAGGAGTTGGAGGTTGCTGTGAGCTGTGTGATGCCATGGCACTCTACTGGAAATAAGTGTGAAGTTCTTTAACATGATGAAAAATATCTTTAGAAATTAAAAGCAAACTCATACTTAATGACAACACATTGTAAGCTTTCCTCCTAAGATTGGTAAATAAGAAAGGAATGCCACTGTCATCATTTCCATTCAGTATTGTTTGGAACAGTCTAGCCAGTGCAATCAAGGTGAGAAAAACGTAAAAATAAATTAGGATGGAAAGAGAAGAAATAAACTATCATTTGCAAAATGATCTGTGTAATTCAGTAAATCCAAAACAATCTATAGCGTAATGGATTCGAATGAAATGTAGGCAATATATGGTCAACACACTAAAATTAATTTTATTGGGGGTGGAGCAAAATGGTGCACTAGAAGGATCATTCAACTGATCTCTCCTAGTTTGACTGGGGAAAGAGAGAGAACCAAGCCATACCTGGTGCATGAACCTTACCCAGAGTTGTAGTTTGGGGTACCCAGTGAGGTTGTGATATGCTGGAGACAGTGTGTGACTTAGAATGGTGGAGAACTGACACACTAAGCAAGTATTTGGGAGCCAGTGAGAACAGGTATCCCAGGGAAGGGAGAAAGCCTACCGCAGTTTGCAGTTCTCAGGGGAATCTGCACATTCAATGGAAAGCTTGGGAGAATGGATGGCCTCGGACAGTATGCAGCAGCCAGATTTGAGTGCTGGTTGGAGTGGATTTGCCATCTGTTTTGCAGCAGGCAAGGCAACCATACTGGGAAGGTCCCAGCTCCCAGGGGGCAGGGATTGTGGGAAGGTCATGAGGGTGGGTCTCTTACTGGGGGCCTAAGGCACAGCTGTCTTAGTTCCACCTGCTGGGATCAGAATAATGTTTATGGACTTGCATATATTAAACCAGCCTTGCACCCCTGGAATGAAACCTACTTGATCATGATGTATGACTGTTTTGATGATAAGTTGTTGTCTATTGGCTAGGATTTTGTTGAGAATTTTTGCATTTATATTCCTTTGTGAAACTGGTCTGAAATTCTCCTTTTTAGTTGAGTCTTTTCCTTGTTTTGGTATCAGGGTGATGTTTCATGGAACATGTTGGGGAAGATTCCTTCCTCCTCAATTTTTTGGAATAATTTCTGTAGTATGGGAATAAGCTCTTCCTTGAAGGTTTGATAGAATTCTGGTGTGAAGTCATCCAGACCAGGGCATTTTTTTTGTTGTTGTTGTTGGAAGTTTTTTTATTGTTTCTTTGATCTCACTGCTTGAAATTGGTCTGTTCAGGAGCTCTATTTCTTCCTGGCTAAGTCTAGAGAGAGGGTGTGATTCCAAATAATGATCCATTTCCTTCATATTTTCAAATTTCTGGGCATAGAGTTTCTGGTAGTATTCAGAGATGATCTCTTATATATCTGTGGCATCAGTTGTTATTTCCCCTTTATCATTTCTGATTGAGGTTATTAGAGATTTTACTTTTCTATTTCTAGTTAGTCTGGCCACAGGTTTATCTACTTTATTTATTTTTTCAAAACCCCAACTTTTTGTTTGATTAGTTTTCTGAATGAGTCTTTTGTTTTCATTTTCATTGATCTCTGACTTAATTTTGGATATTTCTTTTCTTCTGCTGGGTTTAGGCTTAGACTGTTCTTCTTTTTCCAATTCCATAAGATGGCTTGTGAGTTTGTTGATGCACTCTTTCTGTTTTTCGAATGTCAACATCCAAAGTGATAAATTTTCCTCTTAGAACTGCTTCTGCAGTATCTCACAGGTTTTGGTAGCTGTGTCTTCATTGTTGTTATGCTCAAGGTAGTTAATGATTTCCTCTTTCATTTCTTCCTGTACCCAACTGTCATTCATCAGAAGGTTGTTTAATTTCCATGCCTTTGTTTGTGGTTGAACATTTTTGTTGGAGTTGAGTGCCTTGTGGTCTGAGAAGATAACACAATAAAATTTCAATTCTTTCGATTCTGTTGAGGTTTGTTTTGTGACCTAGGATATGATCAACTTTGGAGAATGTTCCATGAGGCAATGAGAAGAATGTATATTCTTTATCTTTGGGATAGAGTGTTCTATATGCGTCTATCAAGCACAGTTGTTCTAGGGTCTCATTTAAATCCCTTATTTATTTGTTTAATTTCTGTTTAGAGGATCTGTCCAGCTCTGTAAGAGGAGTGTTAAAGTCCCCTGTTATTATGGTGTTATAGGATATCATATTGCTCAGACTAAGTAAGGTCCGTTTCAAGAATCTGGGAGCATTTAAGTTGGATGCATAAATATTTAGAATTGAAATGTCTTCTTGTTGTATTTTTCCCTTGAACAATACAAAGTGACCATCTTTGTCTTTTTGACTTCGATTGCTTTAAATCACCATGTATCTGAAAATAAGATTGCAAAACCGCTTTTCTTCTGAATTCCATTTGCCTGAAAAATTGTCTTCCAACCCTTAACTTGGAGTTTTAATTTGTCTTTTGAAGCTAGGTGTGTTTCCTGCAGACAGAAAATGGATAGCTTGTGCTTTTTAATCCAATCAGTCAATCTATGCCTCTTCAGGGGGGAATTCAAGTCATTAACATTTGTTGAGATAATTGATAAGTGTGGTAGTGATCTATTCATCTTATTTTGTGAGAGTCCATTGCTTACTTTTATCTTTTGCATCATTGTGGAAGTTAGGTTCTGTCCTTTAATTTAATGAGTTCTTACTTTGCTCTTGATGCATTGTGATGGTCAGTGTGTAGAATAGGTTGAAGTATTTCCTGTAGAGCTGGTCTAGTTGAGGAAACAATTTCCTCAATGTTTGTATATGTGTAAATGATTTGATTCTTAGCTTAGCAGGATATAGAATTCTGGACTGGAAATTGGTCTGTTTAAGTAGATTAAAGGTAGATGACCATTATCTTCTTGCTTGAAAAGTTTCATTAGAGAAGTCTGTAGTCACCCTTATGGATTTGCCCCTGTAGGTCTACTGGCATTTATTCCTGGCAGCTTGAAGAATCTTTTCTTTTGTCTTAACTTTGGACAGGTTCATCACAATGTGTCAAGGAGAAGCTTGATTAGAGTTCAGGCAACCCGGGTTCTGATATCCCTCTGAAAGGAGTGTGTCAGAATCTTTGATGATATTTGGGAAATTTTCATTTATAATATTCTCTAGCATGGCTTTCATTCCTCTGGGGTATTCTTCCCCTTGTGGGATACCTATAACTTGTATGTTTGAATAAAAAATTCCCATAATTCTGTCAGTGAACATTCTGCTTTCTGCCTCTTTAACTATCTGAATTATCTTAAGAACTTTGTCTTCTGAGATCCTTTCTTCTGCATGGTCTAATCCCACTCTTCTCTTCAAGCTATTGTTTCCTTTGTTGTGTGGAAACTTTTTAGTTCGGTGCAATCCAATTTTTCTATTTTTGTTTCTGTTGCCTGTCCTTTTAGATTCACATGCAATAAATCTCTGCCCAAACCAATGTCATGGAGATTTCCTTCTGGGTTTTCATTTAGCAGTTTGATAGTCTCAGGTCTTATGCTAAAGTCTTTAATCCATTTTGAGTTGATTCTTATATAAGGGATAAGATAAGGGTCTATTCCTTCTCTTCATTTATTGAAGAGATTGTCTTTTTCCCATCGTGTGTTTTTGGCACTTATGTCAAAAATCACTTGCTTAGAGCTGTGTGGGGTTATTTTCAGGCTCTCTATTCTATTCCACTTGTCAATGTGCCAGTAACATGCTGTTTGATAACTGTATCTTTGTGATGTATTTTGAAATCTAATAGTGTGACACCTCCAGCTTTTTCCCTCCTCAAGACTGCTTTGGCCATTTGGGGTCTTTTGTGATTTCACACACATTTTAGGAATAATTTTTTTCTATTTCTGTGAAGAATAGCATCAGAATTTTGATAGGGATTGTATTGAATCTGTAGATCACTTAAGATAGTATGAACATTTTCACATTATTAGTTCTTCCAATCCATGAATGTAAGATGTCTGTTCATTTATTTGTGATATAGTCAGTTTCTTTCATCAATGTTTTACATATAATAATTTTGAGAATGTAGATTTTTCACTTCCTTGTTTAAATTTACTCATAAGTATTTTATTGTTTGATGCTATTGTGAATGAGACTTAAAATAATTTCTTCCTGAAATAACTTGTTGTTAGTTTATAGAAACACTGCTAATGATTGCAAGTTGATTTTTGTATCCCACAACTTTATTTAATTCATTTATTAATTCTAACAGGCTTAAAAATATTTTTTATGATCCAGATTTGGTTTTTATCTTAATAAATGTCCTGTGTGCACTGAAAAGATTATATTCAGCTCTTGTTGAGTGAAGTGTCCTATAAATATCTTTTAGGTGGGGTTGGTGGATAGTATAACTCAAATATTGCAAGTCCTTCATGATTTTCTCTTTCTGTGTTCTATCAGTTACTGAGAGTAGGGCATTAACATCTCTGACTACAATAGTGGAATTGTCTGTTCCTCCTTGGAGGTCTATCTGTTTTGGTATAATGTATTTTTAAATTCTATTTTTAGGTGAAATTGGCATTTAGGAAGGGTGTGTCCTCTTGGTGAATTGATCCTTTCATTACCCACATAATGAGCTTCCCTATTCCTGGTTGTGCTTATGTTCTGAAATATACATTGTCTAATAGCATTGCAGCTGGTCCAGCTTGCTCTTGATCCCTCTTGTTACCTGTTATAGGCACAGCCACCTTCCTCTCACATTTATTTCTTTATCTTCACTTATTCTCCATCTCTAAAATTTTGTCATTTCAATAATATTATGTAAACTCATCAAATAGCACTGTGGTCGTTAGAGACTTTTTTCACTCAGCATAAGTCCCTTGAGAGCCACGCACATCGCTGCATCGGTAGTTTCTTTCTTTTTATTGCTGAGTAGTATTTCACTGTGCATATGCCAAGGTTTATTTAACTGTTCACCTGTTGAAGGACATTTACATTGTTTTCAGGTTTGGGCTTTTATATAAAAGCTACTACTAACATTTGTGCATAGGTTATTTTCTGAACATAATTCTTCATTTCTCTCGGATAAATGCCCATGAGTGCAATTGCTGGGCTGTATGGAAAGTGAATACAGTGTACATTTTTAGTTTTAAAGGAAGCTGTTGAATTATTTTCCAGGGTAACTGTACCATTTTATACACCCACCAGCATATAGGAGAGGTCCAGCTTCTCCACACTTCAGCCTCCCTTTGTCTCTGTTGTGAGCAATTTGATACTGATGTGCCTGCTGCTGTCTTTCTGTTTTTTTTTTTTTTGTGCTGGATGTTCAATAATTCAGCTTCCAGGATTTATAGCTTTATAGTATTTGTCAAATCTGCAAAAACTTTTTGCCATTATTTATTTAGATATTTTTTGTTGGGAGAGTCAGGACCGGAGACCCCATTCTTGGCAAGGGAAATCACACCTAGAACAAGAGGAAAATTAAAAAGCTGAGTGAGTTGGAACAAAGAAAAGTCAGCTAGTTTACATTTAAGCTAGCTGTTTCTAGCAAGCTTTTTGTCTTTTCTGAAATTCTAGCCTGTTGGAGAAGTAGCTTACAAATACCCTGCTGGTCTGTGAGCACGCTGAGGAAGATAATGGCCATAGAAGAGACTGTGGCAAGTCCTAGAAAAAGATATATCTTCTAGGGCATTTCCTGCCCATTAAACAGACAAAGCAGATGTCCATTGTGGAGATTTGCTGCCTGGGGCAGAGATGAAGGAAGTAGCTTGAGTCCTGAGATATGGGCAGAAGAGCTTATATCCCTTAATGCAGAGGAAGATCCTATGTAGTGGTGAGGGGAGGAAAGTGCCTCCCTCCCACTGATTCCTTAGAGGAGATTAATACCAGTGGCATTTTACTCTACAGAGAACTAGCAGAGTTTAACCTCCCTAGAAATCTGTGTGTGTGACCTCAAGCAGAAGGCTCTCCCAATACAAGGCTCAGATTTCAGATTTCTGAAGGCTACCCTTAAGGTTAATAATAATGACAATAGAAGCTGTTATGCTCAATCAGAGAAACTGCTGGTGTCCTTGTTCCCTCCCTTATCTTACCTTCTGGGCAAATAGACTCCAATAAAAGTAGAGTGGAGCAAACACTCGGTGTCATTGCCAGAATCCCACAATGGGCAATGGATCCCTGAGCTTTTAAGACATAGACTTTTATGTGTCTTTCTTTACCGTGGTTTCTAACTCTATATTTCTCCAGTCAATTGCCACCAGTTTCTACAGGTCTTAGTGAGGGACCCTGCTCCCCAGGCAGGACCCCCGACAGTTTTACCTGTCCTTTACATGATCTTCTCTCTGTAAGGGACTCCAGTCACACCTGCCAGGCTTGCTTAATATTGTCCCATTTATGCCATTTCTTTTATTTTTCTTGATTTTCTTTCCTCTCCACATTTTGTTTTGGATGTTTCGTTGTTTTGGCATGTCTCCAAGTTCACTAACATTTGCGTCTCCAATGCACTTTTTATCTCACCCACTGTAATTTTGATCAATTTCATTCTTTTTTAATATCTTCATGCCTATACGTAACTCTCCTAATGTGTATAATGCAGTCTTTTATGTTATGTCTATCTTATGAACCTTGGCTACATCCTTGGACTCAGCTCTGTCTCCTCAGTGCTGGGAGTCTGCTGGGCTCTGCCTTTGCTGCCCCTCTGAGCCTTGTCTGGAGCTCTCCCAAGGCCATGAGTGGAGGCAATCAGAGGGCTCAGCTTGGGAGTGCCCTTTCTCCCAGTGATCACCGTTCTTCCTTGTCTATGACAGTGTCCATTTTTCACTGGTCCAAGTGAGTAGGCAATTTACTATTGGAAGTGAAATTATGCTATACAGGTTTATTTTATGTGTACATGTGTACCAGTTTCTTTTTGTAAAAATGACTAGTCTTCATAATAAAATAATAGAAAAATTATTAACTTGTAGTTTTTTTTAGTAAGGACTAAAATTAATCTCTCTCTCTCTCTCTCTGCCTTCTTGCTCTTTCTCTTACTAGAAGTGCCCCCATTCTGTTTTCACGAATGATGGAGGAGCCTAGCAGACAAAGGAAGTATACATTATTTCTCTTTATGTTTTGTAAGCCCCTTTTTCTTTCAGAACGTGTTCCTTTCCTCTCAAGTGGTTCCTGAGTGTCCCAAGGAACAAAGGGTGGACATCAGGCCTCAGGATCAGAAACATCTAGAGAAATGTCTGTCTTTGACCTCTCCAGAGGAAAAGTGGATACAGCATTCACATCCACAATATCTTGTAAATTTGGCTGCCATGACCTTTTCCTCCTGACCCCCTTAAATTCACCTAGCTGCAACTGTGGACATTCTTTCCTTCTTCCTTTGGGATGCCACACCACTTCCCTGCTCTCTTCACTCTCTCTTTACTCCCTGTCTTCCCCTCTCACTCCCTCTCTCTTACTAAGATAAAATAAATTTATATTTTTATGTCCTAATCTTGGTCTAGAGAAATTCTTTTCTTGTCCTGCTTGGAGCACCTACTAAGCTTTTTACCCTCACACTTTGTTCCCTATGTTTTTTTTCCTTGCAACTCTCGCAACTCACTTCTTTTTTTCTTTTTTCAATGGTTTATTCATTTTATCTAATGTTCCTGAGGTCTAATTTTATTTTTCTCATGTGTACTTATTCTCATGCAGGTAGTATTTTGTCCCTGTGTGTGTTTTGTAATTTTGGAGCACATCTTTCTTTGAATTATTTTTGGGAATTGTATTAGTTTTCTGTTGTTGCATTGACAGACTACCACAACCTAGTAAGCTGAAACAATACAAATTTATTTTCTCACATTTCTCATTGGTGCAAAGTCCAGCACAGCACGCTTGAGTTCTCTGGTTAGGGTCTCACGTGGCTGAAATCATGAGCTCAGTTAAATTTGCTGTCTCCTTTGAAGTCAGGGGCTCATCCACACTCATCTGGGTTTTTGGCAGAATTCATTCCTTGTAGTTGTAGGCTTGAGGGCCAGTTACTTATTACTGGTGGCTGGGACTCCTCTCAGCCCCCAGTAGTTGCTTATCTTTTCTATTGTACCTTCCCCACCATAGAAGTTTCACCTTCAAGGATATCAGAAGTATCTCTGCTTCTTAGAATCTTTGCTTTCCTCAGTCTCAGGCTCATGTTATTCAGTCAGATCCACAGGAAAATCTCTCTTTTGATTCACTCAAATACAGCTGATTGATCTCCTTAATTACATTGGCAAAAAATCATTTGGTGTGTAACATAACATAATCGTGATGGGGAGAATATTCCACAATACTCACAGGTTCCACCTGCACTCACAGGGAGGGTATTACATAAAATGCATACACCAAGGGGTGTGAATTTTTTTTTTTTATCCAGACGCAGTCTCACTTTGTTGCCCTTGGTAGAGTGCCAGGGGTCATAGCTCACAGCAACCTCAAACTCCTGGGCTCAAGTGATCCTCTTATCTCAGCCTCCCAAGTAGATGGGACTATAGGTGCCTATTCAACTTCCAGCTATTTTTAGAGATGAGGTCTCACTCTTGCTCATGTTGGTTTCTCCCTCTTACTGCAATCCACCTGCCTCCGCCTTCCAAAGTGCTAGGATTACAGGTGTGAGCCACCTCACCCGTTGAGGTTCAAACTCACTGCCCCTGGTGTGTGGGGCAGTGTGCTAACCACTTAGCCCGGTGGCCAGCTCAGGGGGTGTGAATCTTGAGGACCTTCTTTGGATTCTGCCTATTACATTCCACTTTCTGAACTCCAACAATTTATATCCCCTTCAGATGTTCCCAGGAATCTTATTTCATGAAAACATCACCCCAAATTTAAAATCTTGTGATATATAACAGATTTGGATGAGGCTCCTGGGTGTGATTTTTTGGGACACAATTCCTCTCCATCTATGACCTATAAAACTAAAGAGAGAAATTTATTTGCCGAACACTCCCAACATAAAATGGTGGGACAGACATAGAGTAACAGTTATAGATGCTCCTGTCTTAAAAGGAGGAAAATGGAAGGTGAAAAGGAATCACTGCTCCAAAGTAGTTTTGAAACCTAATGGGGTGACTTCCAGTCAGAGGTCCTTGATTAGGTTTCTAGGACTGGGAATTATCCTTTCTTACTCTTGGGCTCTCTTGCTCATCCTCTGGTCTCTGAGTCATTCTTCTTTCTTGTTAAAAGTAGCCTGTGTTTGCAGCTGAATTTTATCTACCTGCTTCTTGCTGTTAGAATCCTAAGGGTCTGGCTGCCTCTTTAATTCTGTAGTCTCTTTGTTCCCTTTATTCCAGAAAAAGCCCTTCATGTGACCAAATCCTCTGACCTTTTGGTCCTTCTGATGTTTTAGCAAAAGGTATATAGTCACCCACTTATCTTTATCTGTATGCCAAGTTTTCAAAAGCAATCTTTTAATTTTATTTTCTGTAGCCATCTGGCCAGGCTGAGAATTTCCAAAGTCATCCACTTCTAGTTGCTTTTTGTTTAGCAGTTCTTTTCTCAGTTTATCTTTCTCCTCTCACAGATTACTATAAGTAACAACAATAAACCAAATCATATCATCAACACTTTGCTTTCTTTAGCTATATGTTCAAGTTCATCACTTGTGAGTTCTGCTTTCTACCTAACTGCAGGACACAATTTTGCTAAGTTTCTGCCAATAAATAATAAGGACCCCCCCTTCTTTTGGTTTCTAATGACATGCTCCTCACTTCCTAGCATCCTCCAAGTGTGGATATCTCCTAACAGCCTCCTCTTTGCACCTGAGGCCTTTTCTGCGACATTCCTCAACACTCCCTGTCTGTTGTCAGTTTCCAAAGTCTTTGCCACATTTTTAGGTATTTGTTACAGCAGTACCCTACTATCAGGTAACAAATCTGTATTAGTTATCTATTGCTGCATAATACATGACCACAAACTTAGAGGCTCAGAATAGAGTCCAGTTGCTAGCACATGGTTCTGTGAGGTAGAAATAGGGTACAGCCTGTGCTGGGGCTGTCTGCTCACAGTCTCACCAGGCTGAAAGCAAGGCACTGGCTGGGCTGAGTTGCTGTGCCCAGGCTCTGGGAAGACTTTGTTGGGAGATCACTCAGGTTGCTGGAGAAAGGCAGTTCTGATAGCAGGGCTGGGATCCCCCTTCCTCGCTGCCTGTCAGCTGGTGGCCCCTGCCAGCACCTGTAGGCTTCCCACACTGCCTGTCAAGGGCTTCCTCCTCCTGCAGAACTGGCAGTTGGGATGTCCCCAGTATTCAGTCTCTTTCTCTCTGAATCCCTTTAACTGGGAAGAGGTCTGTCCTCAATAAGACATCACTTGGTTAAGGGCCCACCCAGGATAATCTTCTTTTCTTAAAAGTCAACAGCTTAGGGACCTTAGTTATATCTGAATAATCTCTTCAGAGCAGCTGTAGATTAGTGTTTGACGAAATAAAGTGTTTGTTTCTTGGCGATGGGAATCTTGGGGGCATCTCAGAGTTCTGCCCACAGCAGGGGTTCTTTGAAGACTCAGCTGGTGGTGGTTTATTCCAAAAACATTTTTATTTCTTTCTTTGGTGCTTTCCAGGGATATCATAGTTGTGGTGACACTTTAATTTCCCAGTTTACAGGTCTTCAGATGGCATGAATTAGTGTAAATTTGAAACTCAATCTGCATAAAGACAGGAAAATGTTCAGAAATTCAGAAAGAGAGTGTTTAGAGCAAGATAACAAAATTTCATGTTGTCATTTTTTGACTTGGGGGGGGAATTTATCTTTAGTTTATTTTTCTTGTGTTTTCTAAGGCAATAGCCCTTGACAGTTCTGACACTGGTTCTCAGCACTGGCTCCTCTTTTAGCTAAAGCTCAAAGTTCACTGCTGTCCCTTCCTGATTATTGAAATTCCATCTCCAGGTAGCCACAGAATCATCTTACATGGCTGGCAATTTAACTTTTAGTTACTCTTTTTTGTTTTGGGAGATTTCCCCTACTTATCGTATAAGTGCAGCATTGCTTAAAAATATACTTTATTATATATTACCCTGTATTTCCTTTTTTTAAAATTTCAAATTAATATGAGTGTGCAAGTGATTAGTTTATGCTGTTTGTGTTTGTTAGGTGAAGGCCAAGTTGCAGTTGAGCCCTTTACCCAGAGAGTGTGCCGTCTATCCCTACATTGTGACCCTTAGGTGAGAGCTTACCAATTGCTCTCTCTCTCCCCCCTTCTCCCTCCCTTCTTCTTCCTCTTCTTCCTCCTTCTTTCCTCTCCCCTCCATCCTCCCTTCTCCTCCTGCTTGAATGTAATTGTGTTTTTCTCTCTGTAGGGTGTAGTTGTTTATCTAGTAGTTTCATGTTGGTATTGAGTATGTGGGTTACTTGCTTTTCCATCCTGTGATACTTTACTAAGGAGAATGTTCTCCAACTCCATCTAGATTAATATAGAAGGTGCAAAGTCTTTGTCTGTTTCCTGTACTTCTTAATTGAAGAGGGAGGAAGGTCCCCCACCTGTCACATGGATGGGAGTAGAGGACCTTGTTCTTTTAACCTCTCGATTTGAGGCCACTGTCGTTTGTCACTGTACAGACAGAGGCAGCAGCCTCTTACCTCTCTGTTCCGCTTGGCCTGTGCTAATCCATCTCCAGACAAAGTTACCTTTGCAAAATAGAAATCAGGTCACAAAACTTCCTGGCTTAAAAATGTTGAGTGACTCCCTGCTTTTGCGCCACTCTGACTCCTTATCTTGGCCTTTGACCATGTAGGACCTGCAGCCACCTGCCCACCCATAGCACTCCTCCCCAGTGCCCTCCTTCCTGCCAAAGGCACCCCCTCCCATGTCTGCCGACCATATAGCACCCCTATGCAGTCTGCTCTGGTGCACCTGTCTGGCCAACCCACAGCCCTTCCCAGGGCTGAACTCCCAGGATCCTGCCTCCTCAGCACCCCTGTGGTCCTGGTGTTCTCTCTTGGGGGGCTGTCCTGTCTGCTTTTGGCTGAGCCTAGGCTGTTGGCTGTAGGGAGTGGGGGAAGCCCCAGGCAGCACCTGCCTGCCTTAGGGAGGAGGCCCTGCTGTCCCTAGGGTGGGCTGGCAAGGCACGGCTCTGTGACTCTGGTGACAGGTAGAGCAGAAATTGGTTATAGCAACAAGTCAAGCTACCTGATTAGAATATAAAGACATCTTTGAATTAAATCATTTTGCAGGCCTAATACTTTACTTTTGTTTTTATTCCTTTCAATGGGCACATCATAACTATGCATAAGCATAGTGTATAATATGATATTTCTGCACATGTATATAATGTGTAATGATCAAATCAGGGTGATTAGCATATCCATCACCAAAGGTACTTATCATTTCTCTGTATTGGGAATATGCGGAATCTGTTCTGCTAGCTACTTGAAAATATACAATGCTTTATTAATTACAGTAGTCCTGCAGTGTTAGAATGCCCTCCTCCTGTACCTTTGTGTCCTTTAAGGACTGTTGGCCCCATGCACCCTTCCATAACAGTGAGCCTCAACACTTGGCCCTACTGTTACAGCCATATGAAAAGAAGCACTTGGAGCTACTCCAGGACTGGTGGCAAGTGGTGGCAGGGGTGGGGGTATGGAGCAGCATGGGCAGGGCTGTCTCCCTGGAGGCCAGCTGACCACCAGCAGCACTCCCAGCCTGCGAGTAGTCCACACCAAGCACAGCGTCATCTACCTGACTCACACTGGGTGGGAGGTCACTCCCTTCTCCTACAGCACCTTGAAATAGCCCAAAGAACTACATGAAATGAAACGACACTGGAGGATGGCAGACCAAGGCCCATGTTCAGCCAAAGCCTTTGAACAGTAGCTCCAACAATTGGGGATTATTCATACATCAGGCCCTTCTGGGTCTTTACATACATCATTTCCTGAACCAGAGTAGAATTTCTCAAACCCCAGTCTGAAGCCCTTTCCACCCAAATCGGAAACCCAGAGACATTTCTTCCTCCTGGTGGCCACTGCAGTTACCTCTCTGTTGAAAATGAGCCTTGCAAAAATCTGGAATTGCACTCTTGAGGTATTTTGGACACAGAATGTGTCCAAGGGAATTCTTTTAAGGAGAGAATCTTTGAGAACATTATAATTAGACAATAATTTAAAAAATATCTGCATATAAGCAAGTGTCAGTCAGTAAAACATCTATTTTATTAAGTGAATAGCACGCCTGTGGAAAATCAAATTTTCTATGATTTTTTACAAGTGAGGCTGAGGGACCCTATGCATGAATCTCATGCAGAGCTGGCCATCCCTCATTTCCTTTTCCTTTCTCCACTTCTTCACTTTATCAAACATGTATCAATTGCCTAATGTTCTCGGGGACACAGGCCATGGCTTTGTATTCAAGAAAACCATCAGTTAGAATGTTCAGAGGCCTCTGTCTTATAGGATAACCACTTGAAGGGCCTGGTTTACCTTCTCGGCATTGGGTCTTCAATCCCCCTGGAAACACTCACTACTACCTGACTACACCCCAGGGACACCAGGTGCAGTTGCCATTAAGCAGAGAACTGAGATGGTCCTGAGAGTTGCTGTTATCATTTGCAGATTACGTGATTATCCATTAGGTTACTGACAGAGCCTAACAGAAAAAAGTAACTTATTAGAGATAATAATTATGTTAAATAAAATTTTTGTTATCAGGTAAGGTTTGACTGAGAGTAACAGAAAATTCCCTAAGCAGTGGCTTAAACAAGTTACAGAATTATACAGGACTTGTAAGAAAAACAACAACAACAACAACAACAACACAGACTTGAGCAAGGGACCTAAAAATGTGATTTGAGTAAAGTTACTTTCCTCTATAGGAAAATTCTCAGTGAGTAGAATAGGTATTGTGGAGATACCAAATTTAATACATAGATTTATCACAATTTCAAATAAAATATTACTGGGAACTTTTTTTGAATTTGAAAAGATGAGCCCATCTAGAGAAACTGACAAATGAAAATAAGACAATGTTGAGAAAATGTTTTATAAGGGAGATATATCTTCTCAGATAATGAAATGCATTATAAAGCTACAATCAATAAAATGGTGTTATTGCAATAGACTGAGAAAACATCATGACTACTACAAATCCATAAACCTGTGTGCACTATATAGACAAAAGTATAAATTTATTTGTTATATACACATATGCCCATATACTTAGTTTATCATAAAGTTGGCACTTCAGACCAGTAGGTAGAGTATGGATTGTCCCCTACATGGTGGTGCTGGGAAAATTAACTAGACATAGGACTAAAAGACAAAGCCACACATCACATCTATACCAAAATTAATTCTAGGTAGAATTAAGACTTATATGTAAAGAATGAAAACATAGATAAAATGTACACATGAAAAGATTATGTAAGTGAACATAGTGAGTTTTTCTAGGACAGCATCAAAGAAATAAAAACACGGTAAGATTTAAGCCTGTAAAAATTTAAAGAAAAATTTATGCTTCAAAAAAATCATCATAGATAAAACTTAAAGGGAAGGACAAATGGAAAATAAGACTTTGTAGCACACTTGGAAGGCAGACGTGTGGTATCCTTTAACCTGTAAGGAGCCCATGTTGATCAATGAGGGGAGGAATGTATAACACGGGGTGAAGGTGACAGATAGACCGCAAAGGACAGGCAGCAGCCTCACACCCCTGTGGGCGTCTGCCTCTCATGACAACAGGAAGTGCAGGTTTAGAATACTGAAAGAATATAATATCTTTGCCTATCAGAAAGATACAGACGTGGTAAAAAGAATATTCTCAAACATAACTGTGAGAGTTTCTTTAGGCTTTTCTTTAGGCTGCTTGGCATTTGTACCTAAAGCTTTATGCTAGGATTGGGTCTCCATCCTAAAGAAATAGTGGAAGATTTATCGTACATGGATTTTCACTGCAGCATTATCCATTATAGTAAAAAAAAAAATTGGAAATGATGGAATCGTTCAACAGTAGAGAAGTGATCATGTTAATCATGTTACATCTCTATGATGATTAATAATGTAGCCATTACAATCAAGTTTTTCAGGGACGCTTAATGACATGGTAAGTGGCCATGCTAGAGTTCATTAGAGGATGTAGACTTGTAAAGAGCAAGGGCAGAGAGCAGCAGGCTTGACGCAGGCTTTGACACGTGGTCATTGTGGTGTCTGCCTGCTGTGTGATAGACATCTTTAGCTGGTCTCCTGCCCCCTCTCTCCACATCTTGCCAGTGGGGGACTTCACTTGAACCATTTCTCATCACCATCCAGAGGTGCTGCTGAGGGATTGAGTGAGGGGTCCCTCGCCTCTCATTCAGGGTGCAAAACAACCACCTGTTAAGACATGATTTGTGGCCTGGGTCCTCCCTTTACTACTAGCCACAGAGGGGAGAGGAGCTTCCCTTCACCTCCCAAGAGGAAGCCAGGCCAGTTTGCTCTTGCGGAGGAAGGAGGGTGACTGCCCAAGGGGGAGGTGACAACAGCTACTGCAGGGGAAAGGTAAGCTTCCCTCATTCTGCTCCCCCAGGTCTGGGAGGGGCTCCTCCCTTCCTCCTTCTTCCTCTCAGTCTCCCCTCCCCTTGCTCTTCTCTCTGTGCTCCTCCCCTGCTCTCCTCTAGCCTCAGCACTTACCGCAGGCTTTCTGTGGGCCATATTGTTTTACACCTGCAGCCTTGTTTAGGTCTCAGGAACCTCTCCCAAGGCTGTGTGATCTTTACCCTCTGCATAACTGGGGAGTCAGTTCAGGCCCACAGAGGCTGGTCCTTAGCCAGAGAGCCTAGCAAATAGGCCTCTGAATTGATCAGGGTTCTCCAGAGAGACAGGATCAACAAGATGTGGATAGGTGTAGAAAAAGATTCATTTTAAGGGCTTGGCGCCCATAGCATAGTGGTTACAGTGCCAGCCACATACATCGAGGCTGCTGGGTTTGAACCCAGCCTGGAACAGCTAAACAACAATGACAACTGCAACAAAAAATAGCCAGGCATTGTGGTGGGTGCCTGTAGTCCCAGCTACTCGGGAGGCTGAGGCAAGAGAATCGCTTGAGCCCAAGACTTTGAGGTTGCTATGAGCTGTGACACCATGGCACTCTATCCAGGGCAATATAATGAGACTCCGTCTCTGAAGCCCTTTTAAGTGCCCATCAACCCATGAATGGATTAATAAATTATGGTATAATGTATACCATGGAATACTATACAGCATTAAAAAGATGGAGACTTTATCTCTTTTATGTTTATGGATGGAGTTGGAACATATTCTTCTTAGTAAACTTATTCATCTCAGGAGTGGAAAAAAAAATCCAATGTACTCAGTACTACTGTGAAACCAATTTATAATCACTCACACTTGCATATGAGAGATGAATCACAACTATACCCCAGGATGAAGGAGGGAAGGGATAGGGGAAGGAGGGGGATGGTTCGATAGAGGGAGGGTTAATGGTGGGACCACATCTATGGAGCATATTGCAAGGGTACAAGTAAAATCTATCAAGTATTGAACACAACACTGTGATTAAGTAAATGAGGTGAAAGCTATGTTAATTAGTAGGATGTAAGCACTCCATTTTGTACAAATAATCAACACATTGAATCTCACAAAGGCATAAATATATTCATGATCTATGTATACATGACTTAATAAAATAAAATAAAATATTAATTTCCTTAAAAAAGAAAAAAGATTCATTGTAAGGAATGGTCTTATACAACTAGGAAGGCTGGCAAGTCCAAAATGTGCCGAGTGGGTCAACAGGCTGCAGACCCAGGAAGAGTGGAGGTTGCAGGGCGAGTCCACAGGTCATCTGCAGGATTTTTTTCTTGCGGAGGTCACTGGGGCTTTATTCTACCCATACCTTCAACTAGTGAGAGGAGGCCCACCCACATTAGGGGGATGAAAGAAGGCAGTCTGCTTCATTCAAAAGCCACTGACTTAAATTCTGAGCTCATCCCAGACACTCTCACAGTAACACCCAGAATAATGTTCGACCACATTTGTGGGCACCATGGTCCTGCGAAGTCACACATTAAACTGTCCATTCCACTCTCTCCATCCAAGATGCCACTGACGGCATGTGAGACACATGGGACAACACCAGGAAGAAAAGGGAGAATGCTCAAAGAGGCTTTAGATTAAACACGGGGCAGCCCTGTACAATCGCCAGTGCAATCTGGCTGTGGCCTGGGAGGACCTGAGAGCAGCTATGAGGCCCTTCGGCGTGTCCTTCACCTGCCACCATGTGGCGGGCCCCGGCACCTATGTGCCCTGAGCAGCACAGTATGCAGTGAGAACTGGAGGTGGGTCTCCTTCCTCTCTGGCCGTGCTGCTGGTGCTGGTGGTGCTCAGGGGCAGCCAGCCAGCTTTGGCAGCTCTGTCAGGCCTCTCCTCAGCCATCAGGGTGAGCTGAGCTTAACTTTTAGATTTGTGGCCCCTGCTATCCAGAGCCTGCCTAACTCCTATGAGGCGAGAGTTGAGGCTTTTGGCCCCGCAGGGCCCTCTCATGGACCCTCCACCTGGGAGGCTCAAGACCCTGGGAAATGAGCCATCTGCATGTCCTCCTGCTGCAATTTAGCTAGGAAAGACCCAGAGAACATAACAGCTCCTCCATTCCTTATTTCATTCAAAAATGATGTCATATCTATAAAGGGCTAGACCCTGTGTTTAGCCCTGGGGACTCAGAAGGCCTTGTCCCTACTAGGGAGCTCCGTACACCTTGGGGTCAGAGGAAGGTGTTTGTAACATGCTGGCTAGATGGAAGCGCAGGGATGATGGGGCACCAAGGAGGGCTCCCAGAGGAGGTGACAGCTCACTGAGAACTGAAGACAGCCAGGCTGAGCAGAGCAGGGGCAGGAGCCTGGGTCAGAGGCCTAGCACACGCAAAGGCAAGGCTGGGAATCTCCCAGCACCTGCAGGGCAAGATGGGGAAGCTGAGGCAGACAGAGGAGCTGGGAGGGCCTGGCCTCAGGTAAAGGGGCCTCGTGGAGCCCAGTGTTCAGGCAGCCTGTGTGGCATCCCCTGTGACACTCTTGCCTCCCCAAAGGGGACATGTCCTTGTTAATCCCTGCCATTTATCACTGCCCAATACACCACAGGTTGCCCCTGTGGTGAGAACTGCTCTCAGCCCCCAGGTGTAGAGGCCTTGGCAGGCTGAGTATCCAGAGGAGGTTTAGGGTACGAGTGGTGGGGCTGGGCAAGTGCTTCTGGGAGCTGAGAGCAGTTCTCCCCTAGTAGTGTCTTACACGGCAGTGGCATTTATTTAGCAAATATTGTGCCTAGGCACCCTGCAATTCATCAGGAGACATGACAGAGTGCCTGAGACAGACTGTTCTCATGGATAGGGTAGACTTGTGGTTATTATTACCCCCCTTACCTTTCAGGGCAGGAAGTGGGTGGAATTAGTGCCATGCTCCCAGGCTGACTCCTGCAGGTCAATGGGGGTGGTGTGGTCACCGTTTGGCCAGAGCCTGCCTAACTCCCCATGGAAAGGGTGGAGAGCACCCTGGACCAGGAACACAGATGTGTTCATCATCTTGACCTGCACATGAGCCCACACAAAGGGACGTCATTGCCATCTGTCCTGAGGATGCTCAGCCCCACTAGTCGTACCCTAAACCTCCTCTGGATACTCAGCCTGCCAGGGCCTCTGCTGCTGGGGGCCGGGACTTCCACCGTGGTGAGCCCTGGCTCCTGCCCTTGGCAGCTGACAGATAAGGCCAGAGATGCAAACACATGATGAAGAGGCCAGAACCTGCTCAGAACAGGATTTGCCGGAAAGGCAGCTCCTTGCTGAGCTTTGGAGGACCCGTATTTGCCAGAGAAAAATTCTCAGGTTTTTAGAATGTTCCAATAACCCCCAAACAGCAAATGTTTGCTGATTGCAAACTCAGAAAGATGACACAGGGGGTTCAGAGAGTGAAAGGGACAGCTGTCCATTAAGACAGCTTGCAAGATGATGTAGCTCAGAGGTCTCACTAGAGTGGTTATCTGTCTTCTCATTTTTTATTCTTTTCTTCTCTCATCCCAATAGTTTTTATGAGTGCAATAACGGATTAAAGAAACAAAAAACAAACAAAAAAACTAATAGTTTTTATTATGAAATGTATGACCTAATAAAAGAGTGTAAAGAAACACACCTGCAATTTAAAGGATAATAACAACACAGACACTGGGGTGCCTAGCCACACTAGGTAAGTGAGGAGATATTACTGATACTTGCTTTCCCTCCCTCGAGGCAGAGGTGTCAACTTGAACTCTGTGCTAACTTACTCTTCTCACGTGCATCACTATAGTATATTGCTTGATTTTGTCTGGTTTTGAGCTGTGCATCCTCTGGATTCTCCTGTGACTCATTTTGCTTTTACTCATGGTTATGTGCTGCAGACTCCTGCATGTCCCAGGGTACAGCTGTAGCTGTCTACTTCTGTGTAGTATAATATTGTAGGCATTTACCACAGTTGGTTTTATTGTTCCAGTCTTGAGAAGTGTGTGGGCCATTGCCATGTGCTTACTTTTACAACACCACTGCTATGAACATTCTAGTGCCTGCTGTTGGCTGGCGTGTGGCTTGGGATTCTGGAAGGCAGTGGTTCTCAAAGTTTGACACTGCCTGGGACTCATGTTCAAGGCATCCATGAGGTCAAAACTATTTTTGTAATAAGACTAAGATATAATTTGTCTTTTTTACTGTCATTCTCTTACAAGTGTGGATTTGAAAGGTCTGTACAACTCAGGGACCCAGTATTTTTTCAAACGGCCAATACACAATGTTACAAACTCACACAAGGGTTAAAAGAATCCTTTAAAGTGCATGATAGGTCAAATGATTTTAACATACCCAAGTTTCAGGTATTTCAGGTAATTTCATCAGAATGGTTTCAGATCCCACTAGGCAACCAACCTTTAAGGACCTGTCACCACATTTTGGTATAAAACCAAGAGAGAAGCTCCACATTTATCCAAAAAGCTACTGAAAGTCTCTTTCCTTTTCCAGCTGTGGTTCAGGGCTTTCTCCTCGTCCTCCAACCAAACCTGTGCATCGCCAGAGGTGAAGGCAGCGTCCATGGCTCCTCACACACCATAACCTGAACTGCTTACTGCCACAAATTTGCCTTTCATTAGTGTCACTAAAGAGTTTCATCTGGCAGCTTTTTCATATTAATTATGATTCTGGGGAGGAGGGGGAACATGACCAACCGGAGCCAGCTCTCAACAGAAGCTCCTGGCCAGAGGGAGAGATAATGGCCAGAAAGAACCCAATAAAGCTGAAGGTTGGAAGCTGAGCTGAGAGAGAAGATTGATAATTGCATGTCATCCCTGCTGAGGAAAGTGCCGCGACTCCAAGGAAGCAAATTTCAGGTACAAAACCCACCCCAAAAAGGACAACTGTCTGTCCCCTCCAGCAAGAGAGTGGCTTGCTATGTGATCTCTACAAGTGAGCAGTGAGCTGAAGACCTCTTGTATTACCCCATGAGAGAGACACTGGAGGCTGGGACTCCTTCTCCAGAGAGACCCTGCTGTGAGCCTGGGCATTCTCTTGTCTGGCATGAAAGTTGAACAAATATTTTCCCTGCCATTTTGAATTCCCAGTTCACCCTTCCCCACTTGCCTGGCAGTCTAGAAGCCCAACCCCTACAGGGACCAGAATGTCTGCAGTTCTTTGCTAGGACTAGGCTTTGCATGGGCTGTAGCAGCACAATTATGCTGAAACAGTGAATCCAGTAGCAGTGCAGAAAGGCACTACAGGGTGTCTGGCCTGGCTCTGGGAAAGTGCAAATCAGTGCCTGGTGGAGGCTTAGGAACCCATGCGGGGGCTCAGGAACCTGCGCGGAGGCACCTGCCATGCATCATCAGTGACGGTAGAGTTGATCCCACCAGGCTCAAATTTTGGAGGGACACTTCCCCAATCCTGTGGACTG
This sequence comes from Arctocebus calabarensis, assembly GCA_963573935.1. Taxonomy (NCBI): domain Eukaryota; kingdom Metazoa; phylum Chordata; class Mammalia; order Primates; family Lorisidae; genus Arctocebus; species Arctocebus calabarensis. The sequence continues at coordinate 26,766 of CAUYON010191381.1, forward strand.
CCAGAGGGAGCCAGTCCTTGCACTGCAGGGGTACCAGAGGAGCAGTGCAGCTGGGGCAGAGGTGCGATCTCTGAGGGACAAAAATATTTGCTGCTTTGTTAACCTCTGGTTTGGAACGAGCTCAGGTAGAACATTTTCCAGTTTCCATTGAGCACCCGAGGTAGTCAGACTACAGCTCCCCATACCACTGGTGGCAGAGTGTGGTGGCTTGGCTGAGGAGGCAATGACTCCCCTTTGACTCTGGCAGGTGCAAATCCCTGGCACATTTGCTCATTGGAGGGAACTGGCCACAGCCCCACAGGGTTACCAGAGACTGGGTATGATGAAGGTGCAAGGTGGAGAAGGAGGCACCAGCCCCCCTGGACTAACTCTTTTGCTGAGTGGGCCTTTATGACTTCATGGAGCACTGGAGCAAGTCACATTTGAGCTGCCAATGGACCCCTGCTGTCTAGTTGCTGGAGACCAGTGGAACTCTGCCACTTTATCTGCCTTTGTGCTGATTGGGACAATTGGTTGGAACTCTTGACCTGGGCCGATCACCCAGGGACCCTCCAAGGTTGTGCCCTGGTTAGGTTGTAGTGGGAGGGTCTGATTCTCCTCTTCCATTTGTTGCCCATGGGGGACGGGATGTCTTAGTCGCTTGTATTTCTCCACAGCTGAGATTTCTGCCTGAAGCCTCTGATTCACTAGGATTGGATAGAGATTAGCTGAATACAAGACAGAGCCACCCATCACACCAAGCAGGTCCCCAGAGTCGCAGGCTGTATTACTACTGAATGGGACCTTTGTAAAGCTGTAGGGGAAAAACCATGGTCACCATTCCCAGCTTTTTGGTAAAGGGCTAGATAATTATAACTCCAGGAGCCCTCAGTTCAATTTCACCTTACCAGCTTCTCTAGCCAGTGGTGAAAAATAATCATGGGGTGGAATCAGCAGAAAAACTCTGGTAACATGAATAATCAGAGTAGATCAGCTCCCCCAAGGAATGACAAAGGGGACACAACAGAAGAACCCATTCATAAACAAATGGCTGAGATGTCAGAAATTGAGTTCAGAATTTGGATGGCAAATAAAATTAATGAATTGAGGTCAAGTTGGAATTAGAAATTCAAAGAGTACTTCAAAAGTTGTCTCAAAAATTCCATGAATTCAAGGACAAAATCTCCAAAGAGTTATTCACAATGAGGCAAGAAATTGCAGCCCTCAAAGATCTGAAAAATACAACAGCATCCTTCAGTAACAGAATGGAGCAGGCAGAAGAAAGGTTCTCTGACACTGAAGACAAAGCTTATGAATGCTCTCAAATGCTCAAAGAAGCAGAGAAGTGGAGAGCAAAAATGGATCATTTTTGAGAGAGTTGTGGGACCACTCCAAAAGAGCAACCATTTGTCTTATAGGAATTCCTGAAAGAGAAAAGGATGTTCCTAAAGGCACAGATGCTCTACTCCAAGATATAATCAAGGAGAACTTTTCAAGCAAGGCAAGAGGTACTGGAATTCAGATAGTAGACAGTTTCAGAACCCCACCAAGACTCAATTCAAATAAAGCATCTCCTAGACATTGTAATTAACTTTGCCAAAGTTAACATGAAGGAGAAAATTCTGCAAGCAGCCAGACATAAGAAAATCATAACCTACACAGGGAAGAATATAAGAATGACTGCATATCTCTCAGCTGAAACTTTCAAGCCGGAACAGGATGGTCATCAACCTTCAATCTCCCAAAATGAAACAACTTTCAGCCCAGGTCCTGTATCCAGCTAAACTGAGTTTCATTTGTGATGAAGAAATCAAATACTTTAATGACATACACAAGAAATTTGCCATAACTAAACAAGCTCTCCAGGATAGTCTCAGACTCATCCTCCACAATGACCAGCACAATGCTCTAGCACCAAAGTAAACTCACTCAGAAATTTTTGAACAAAACCAAACTTCCACAGTGGTGAAAGGATTAAAAATGTCCACTAGACTTTCAAAAAACTTGACACCCAAAACACTACCAGGCTTATCAATTCTCTCAATTAATGTGAATGGTTTAAATTGTTCTCTAACAAGGCACAGGTTGGGTGACTGGACCCAAAACTCAGACCAGATATCCCCTGCATACAAGAATCTCATCTTACCTTAAAGGATAAAAATAGATGCAGGGTGAAGGGATGTTCATCTATAATTCAGGCAAATGGAAATCAGAAAAAATCAGGGATTGCAATTTTATTTGTAGGTAAAATAGGCTTTAAACCAGCAAATGTAAGGAAGAGATAAGGATGGTCACTTCATATTGGTCAAGGGAAACATTCAACATGAAGAGATTTAAATTATTAACATTTATGCACCCAACCAGAATGCTCCTCAATTTATAAAGGAGACTCTAACAGACATGAACAATTTGATATCTTCCAGTACCATAATAGTCAGAGACTTTAATGCCCATTCGGCAGTGTTGGATAGATCCTCAAACAATAAACTAAGCAAATAAATTTTAGACTAAAATGACCCTATAACAAATGGACTTAACAGACATCTAGAGAACATTTCATCCTAACAAAACTGAATACACATTCTTCTCATCAGCCCATGGAATATCCTCCAAAATTGGCCATATCTTAGGTCACAAGTCTAACCTCAGCAAACTGTAAAGAATAGAAATTATTCCTTGTATTTTCTTGGACCATCACAGAGTAAAAGTTTAACTCAACGACAGGAATCTTCATACTCATACAAAGACATGGAAACTAAATAGTCTTATGCTGAATGATAGCTGGGTCATAGATTAGATTAAGAAGGAAATAACACATTTTTGGAAGAAAACGATAATGAAAACATTAATTATCAGAACTTGTGGGATAGCACAAAGGCAGTCCTAAGAGGAAAATTTATAGCATTAAGCCTACCTCAAGAAAACAGAAAGAGAGGAAGTCAACAACTTAATGGGACATCTCAAGCAACTGGAAAAGGAAGACCATTCCAAGCCCAAACCCAGCAGAAGAAAAGAAATAACAAAAATTAGAGCAGAATTAAATGAAATTGAAAACAAAAAAATCATTCAAAAGATCAATGAATGAAAAGTTGGTTTTTTAAACAGATTCACAAAATTGATAAACCTTTGGCTAACCTAACCAGAAACAGAAAATAAAATCTCTAATATTATCAATCAGAAATGACAAAGGCAAAATAACAAAGACACCTCAGAAATTCAAAAAATTCTTAGTGAATACTACAAAAACTCTATTCTCAGAAATATGAAAATATGAAGGAAATAGACCACTACTTGGAAGCATGCCACCATCCTATATTTAGCCAGAAAGAATTGGAAATGTTAAACAGACCTATATCAAGTCCTGAAATAGCATCAACTATGGGAAATCTCCCAAAAAAGAAAAGTCCAGGACCAGATGGCTTCACATCAGAATTCAACAAAACCTTTAAAGAGGAACTAGTACCTATATTACATAACCTTTTCCAAAACATAGAAAAGGAAGGAATACTTCCCAACACATTCTATGAAAGCAAATATCACCCTGATCCCTAAACCAGGAAAAGACCCAATAAGGAAAGAAAATTAAAGACCAATATTTTTAATGAGTATAGATGTAAAAATATTCAATACGATCCTAACAAACAGAGTCCAGCAACACATCAAAAAAATTATACACCATGATCAAATTGGTTTTCTTCCAGGGTTACAGGGTTGGTTCAACATATGTAAACCTGTAAATAGAATACACCACATAAACAAAAGAAAAAACAGAGATGATATGATACTTTCAATTGATGTAGAAAAAGCTTTTGATAATATCCAGCATCCTTTCATGATCAGAACACTTAAGAAAATAAGCATAGGGCGGCACCTGTGGCTCTGTCGGTAGGGCAGTGGCCTCATTTACTGAGGGTGGCAGGTTCAAACCTGGCCCCAGCCAAACTGCAACAAAAAAAAAAAAAAAAAAAGAAAAGAAGCATAAAAGGGACATTTCTTAAACTGATAGAGGCCATCTACAGCAAATCCACAGCCAATAGTATATTGAATGGAGTAAAATTGAAAACATTTCAACTCAGATCAGTAACTAGGCAAGGATGCTCATTGTCTCCACCACTATTCAACATAGTAATGGAAGTCTTAGCCATTGCAGTCAGGCAAGAGAAGGCTATCAAGGGCATCCATACAGGGTCAGAGGACATCAAACTCTCACTCTTCACTGATGATAGGATCCTATACCTGGAAAATTCCAGGGACTCAACTTCAAAATTCTTAGAAGTGATCAAGGAATACAGAGGCGTTTCGGGATACTAAATCAATACTCACAAATCAGTACCTTTTATATATACCAACAATAGTCGAGCTGAAAAAACAGCCAAGGACTTTACTCTTTTTATAGTAGTGCCAAAGTAGATAAAATATTTGGGAATTTACCTAAAAAAGGCCGTGAAATGTATCTATAGATAGAATTATGGAACTCTGAGAAAAGAAATAGCCGAAAATGTTAAAAAATGGAAAAACATACCATGCCCATGGCTGGGAAGAATAAACATTGTTAAAATGTCCATACTACCCAAAGCAATACACAAATTTAATGCAGTCCCTATTAAAGCACCACTATCACACTTTAAAGATCTAGAAAAAATAGTACTTCATTTTATATGGAATCAGAGAAAACCTTGAATAGCTAACACATTACTCAGAAACAAAAATAAATCAGGAGGAGTCATACTACCAGACTTCAGACTACACTATAAATCTGTAGGATCAAAACAGCATGGTATTGACACAAAAATAGAGAACCAAGAGATGAAATCAGACACTTATCCTCATTTGATCTTTGATAAGTCTATCAAAAACGTAAATTGGAGGAAAGATTCTCTATTTAATAAATGGTGCTGGGTGACTTTGGCATCTGTGGGGGCCCTAGAACCCACCCCCTATGAGCGATGGCTGTGTTAGCATTTTAAGAACCTGGACCTTACTCTCTTCATAAAATTTCCCATAACCACAGATCCATCTGGCATCTTAACTTGTTTCCTTACCTTTGTCTTTTTCAGCTATGATGTTAATGGCAGGGGGCGGACTTCACTGCTGTGGGAAAAGGATGGTGATAAATGGATTCTGCATAATTTTCTTAATGTGACAACTTTCCATTTCAAACAGGCAGGGCCCGAGACACCAAAGCAGCCAGACTCAGTCCTGACATTAAGTGGGCGCATACTGCCATGCTGCTGTTGGCTCTCTGTGATCCAGAGGATGGGAATAAAAGGTGCTGCTGACTGCAAAGTGAACACTAGCTGTTTCCCTGACTGTGTCCCACCTGAGAAACTGTGCTGGTAAATCATTCTGGGAATGACCTCTAGGGCAGCTGGCTCAAAGGCTCAGCGTTGTGCCCTGGTGTGGGAGGTGCTGGTGGTGACCTCCTCTAGCCACCCTCCAGGGCTCAAGGAGCTTGTAGGTAGTTTGCTGAATGAATTATTGAAGTGATATGCTATACTAGCCTTGTGTTAGAGGGCCCTTCTATTTCTGATCTCTCTATAAGAATCTCTCCAAAAGCCCCTTGTAGCTCAGGCCTACTGTGGCTCCTCTACCCTTCCCTGAAAATCCCTGGATATCCACCTGGAGAGGACCCTGCTGCTGAAGGTCCATGTGGGCCCCTCTCTGTGGGCAGCATCCTTCCAATTGAGGTGAGTCTTCCTCCATTGGACTCCTCCTCCTTCAGACTGGCACATGGCTAGATAATGGCCCCTGCACCACCACATGCTAACTGGCACTCCTCTGATGCTTGCTGTGTTTCCCACACCTGCTCTGCTGTAGTCCTCCATGAGGGCTAGCCTGTTTTATTTCCTACCACACTTTCCTAAGACCCCAAGAGCTATTGGGAGCAGAGAGAATGCCCAATAAGTGTGTGGTGAGTGAATAGATGAATGAACTGGCTTGGTAAATTTAGGCCACTGAGCCTCAATAGTGCTTAATTCACATGCTAAGTAAGATCATAAGAAGGCAGTGAATCTTAGTATTTGGGGGTCACTGGCCCCTTTGTAAAAGCTGATAAATGTAGTCAACTATGACCCCAGAAAAACATAGGGTAGCAGTTGCACACACTCATCAGAAGTGCTCTTCATGCCCCCCAAGTTCTCTGTGTAGTTCATACTTTTCCCCTGTGAGCTTCTGAACTTCTTGCTTGTATCTCTGTTAGAAAGTTAGCACAAATAGACAGAAATCTCTGCTATCTCTGTGGCTTATCACAGTCCACATATATTTCTGCCTCACAGAAGGTCTGGTCAGGCAGGGCAGGCTTGATGGTGGAATGCTCCACAGAGTCATTCTGGGATCCAGCATGTGGGTTCCAAGGTCAATGAGGCAGTGACCTCTGCTGGAGGAGAGGGAGAAGAGGACACAGACAGAGTGTCTCTGGGCCATGCTAGCAGGAACTTGCATCTAGAAGGCTGGACCATTCACAAGGTGCCTGGTGGGTGTTCTCAGGCCTTTTAGTGCTATTAAGTAGAGTCTTACCCATAGGAGTATTTTTTGCACAGAATTTCATGGTGTCCATAGTCATGGAGGCTTCGTAAAGCAAGTGGAAGAGGCCTCAGGCCAAAGAAATTGTTTTCAGTGAATTTTATTCTTGTCTATATAGTTAAACTTCTCTGACTGTTCTGTGAACAACCTCCTACATCTGCAAACCCCACAGTGCTCCTCCATCCTCTGAACACATCTCCCCTGGTGTCTCCCATGGAAGGACCTAGACTGTTGCCCCTACTCCTGCCCCACATGAAGACAGATTTGATTTCCTCCCACCTGAGTCCCTGAATTCTCAGAGTCTCATTATTGTATTGACGCTTGCAGCTCAGAGTCTGCCCAGTGCTGTATGTCCATCCTTCAGCAGTGATGACCCAGCTTCCTACTCACTGCCTTGACCTCATCTTTACTGTCACACAGTAGGTGCTCAGGATATGCCTGTGAATGAATAAACCATTTAGAAAAAACTACTCACAGTGAGATCTGATTGTGAAGGAGGGGCGGTACCTCCTGCCTGTGCTGCCCTATTACCACCCCGCCCTGCCCCCGAGGCAGTTTGGTCCATCTCTCCCCAGAACCCTGACTCTCATGTGATCTGGCACTTTGTGTTGTCTCTACCTGGGGCCCTGACTCTGGTGTGATCTGGCAGTTTGGACTATCTTTCCCCAGGGCCCTGACTCAGGTGTGATCTGGCAGTTTGGACTGTCCCTTCCTGGGCCCTGATTCTGGTGTGATCTGACAGTTTGGGCCATCTCTCCCTGGGGCCCTGACTCAGGTGTGATCTGGCAGTTTGGGCCATCGCTCCCTTGGCCCTGACTCTGGTGTGATCTGGCAGTTTGGACTGTTTCTTCCTGAGCCCTGACTCTGGTGTGATCTGGCAGTTTTGACCATCTCTCCCTGGGCCCCTTACTCTGGTGTGATCTGGAAGTTTGGACAATTTCTTCCTGGGCCCTGACTCTGGTGTAATCTGGCAGTTTGGACCATCTCTCCCTGGGCCCTGACTCAGGTGTGATCCTGCAGTTTGGGCCGTCTCTCCCTGGGCCCTGACTCTGGCGTGATCTTGCAGTTTGGACCAGAGCTCTCCCTGGGCCCCTTACTCTGGTGTGATCTAGTGCATCTCTGGTTGGGATCTGGGATCTTGAGGTGGGCCAGTGCACTAGGCTTGTGCTGCTGTGGGGTGTGTTGGGGTTGGGGAGGTGTTCTTAGGTGATGATGAGATGCTCTTGTGCATAGGCAGGATTTGGCACAGTGGTGGTGGCAGGTGTGGGGGCAGGATGGTGAGGTGGCTGGCCAGCTTCCAAGAATCACTTCCTGGGGAGCTGCACCTAGGAGGGCTCCAGCCTTGCCACTGAGGCTCAGGCCACTCACTGGAAGATGGCTGCAGGGAGTGGGGAGAGAGCTGAGCAACTAACACTCACTGGCCTTTTCCTTCTGACATAAGGAGGTTCCTATATCTTCACCAAAGGCAGACAGTTCCCACTCCCAGGGGAGTGCTGCTGAGGCCTATTTGCTCAATTCTCTTTATAAATTCCTAACACTTGCTGGCTTAGTCAAATTTTCTGAAATCTCAGATTATTCCACTGGGGATAACCTGTCTAGAAAAAGAAACAGTAGCCTTTGGGGACTACTTTTCCAAGCAATATGCTTTATCATTGAATAGAATATCTCCACTGTTGGAAAACAGAAAACACTGTTGGTGGCAAAGGTCTCAAACGTGAAGTGTTTTATTGACTATGGTGGAATCTGAGGACTTGACTGGTTCCATGACTGTAATGTGAAGGATGGGACATTGAACACAGACAAGAACTTGTGGAGCCCCCATACTTCCTCACATTTGAATCAGTTTATATTTCTCAATCGACCTTGGCAGCTCAGGCAGGGAGGAGGCCTCTGTTACCAGCATTTCAGATGAGGAAGCAGGGCAGACTCACCTGCCAGTCACAGGGCCAGTGAGTGTCCACAGAGATGGGAAGGCATTGATGCTTCCCAGTTGCAGGCACAACCAACTCCCCATGGGTGACACTGTTTCTCAGAAGTGGTGCTTGCAGTTGTGACGCGTGACCATGCAGGGGTTGTATGTGCTTCTTTTGCTCTGCTTATAAAAGTGTGCGACTTTAGTTGTTTATTTATTTATGCCTGTTATTGTTAAAATATTTAAAATAGGAACATGAAGGTAAACTCCATCAGAATGGTTAAAGTGAAAATTTTTTATCATTAGGGATGCAAAGTCCAACTGTTTGGGTAACGCTTTTATGTAAAACAGCTGAATTTTAGCCAAGACAATATGCAGGGTGTTTGGGTTTTGTGTGAGGAACGGTTAAACCAGTTTCTGACAGTTGTACTCTTCTTGATTGATAATCTACTCAGTGATGTGGAATCATGGAGCCATGAGAGAGCCCATCATGAGGTGCCAACTTACCAGTGTACCCCAAGGAGTGCAGTCGCTCCCCTTTATCTGATCTGCATGTTCTGTCCTTGCAGTTAAGTTACAAATGACTTTTGAGCTCTGCAGAGGGTCGTCATCTAGTTCTCAGCTGCGTACCAATCAGTGTATGTGTGTGAGTTAACTACCTGAGGCTAGAAAAGCAGCACACAAAAAAATTAGAGGGAACATTGCTTATAGATCAAACCGGACTGGGAATAATGCCCTTTCCCCCTGCCAGACTGAAAACCCAATTTAGGGGGCATTGCGTAGAATATTTAAAAGGGTTTTCTGTCTGTGGAGGGAAAAATTAGCCTTAGGCTAAATGCTGCTCTGATCCCACTTAACAAAGTATAAAATAAAGATCAAAAAGATCAAACTCAAAACAAAGTTCAAAGCTATTTATAGGAATATAAAATATCCAGTACCCAATGCAGTAAAACTCACAATGTATGGCATTTGATAAAAAATTAATAGGCATGCAGAGAAGAAAATATGCCCCATAATGAGGATAAATATCAATCAATCAACAGTGATCTAGGAATGGAAAATGATAAAATTGGTAGACAAAGACTTTAGAACAATTGTTATAACAATATTTTATGTATTTAGTATAATATAGGAAAAGATTGAACTCATTAACTAGAGACAAGGAATATTTAAAAAGATCCAAATCAAACTTCTCAAGGTGAAAGGCACAATGTGTAAGATAAAAAATATACAGGATGGATTAAATAATGCGGATGAAAAGATTCATGAAATTAAAAATAAGGTAATGGAAAGTATAAAAAAGAACAAAACAGAAACTGCAAAATAGAGAAACAAGAAGACTACAAAAAAACAGTGAGCTATGCAGCAAGTTTGAGTAGTTCAATATCCAAATACATGGATAACTAAAGCTGTAAAAGATGAAACTATAACCCATGAACTCAAGAAGTTCAACAAACCTGAAGCATAAGAAATGTGTAGAAAACTATGCCAAGGCACATTATAATCAAGTTACTCAAAGGCAATGATAAAGGGAAAATCTTGGGTGGTGCCTGTGGCTCAAAGGAGTAGGGCACCGGCCCCATATGCCAGAGGTGGCAGGTTCAAACCCAGCCCCAGCCAAAAACTGCAAAAAAAAAAAAAAAAAAAAAAGCTACAGGAAAAAAATTTGTTTTTTTAAAAGATTAAAAAAATTGATAAAAATTTGGCCAACCTAACCAGAAATAGAAAATTTAAATATTTTAATTTTATTTTTCTGGTTTGGTTGGCCAATTTTTTAAAAATTTTTTTAATTTTTTAAAAAAACAAATTTTTTTCCTTTATCTTTTTTTTTTTTTTTTTTTTTTGCAGTTTTTGGCTGGGGCTGGGTTTGAACC
>CAUYON010191385.1:0-12512 GCA_963573935.1 Arctocebus calabarensis
ATGGCTGGGAAGAATCAACATTGTTAAAATGTCCATATTGCCCAAAGCAATATACAATTTTAATGCAAATCCTATTAAAGTTCCATTGTCATATTTTAAAGACCTCGAAAAAATAATACTTCGTTTTATATGGAATCAGAAAAAACCTCGAAGAGCCAAGACATTACTTAGAAATAGATCAAATACTTTTAAAAGAATTGGATATCTTTTTTACCTCGTCTACTGCAACTGTCCTAGTGCAAACCATCATTTCCTTGGACTTGGAATATTATATTTGTCGCCTAATCAGCCTCATCGCTTCCACTTCTGTACTTTCTCCTCTACTCTCCAGTATTTTTCCACACAGAAGCCAGAGGGAAACTTTTAAAACATGAAGTGAGATAGATTGCAGCTTATCTTCCATGATTTCTAATGGTTTCCTCATCTCCCACAGTGTTTCTTAGCATAGGACCTGTCCTTCTCTAGCCTTCTCAGACCTCATTCCACCTGCATTTGATCTTCTCACCATTCCTCAGATATTGTAGAGCATTCATAATTACCATTTGCTCTTTTCTGAAACAAGTCCCTCAAATTGCCATCTGATAACTCCTTCACTTACTTCAAAAGCTCCTGCATAATTTTCACCAAATCAGAGAGGTCAGTCTATTAATTTCATCCAAAATAACACCACCCCCAATATTTTCTAATTTATTTCTGTTTTCTTCAAAGGATTTATGACTGGACTATTATATACATTTTGTTGCTTATTATCTTTCTTCTTCCTCTAAATTATAAGGTCCATGACAACATTGACTTGGTTTTGTTCACATTGCCATTTACTAGAGTAAAAATTGGTGCAATGGAGAAGTTTAATGTATTTATTGAATGAACAAAAAAAAATAATTGAATAAATGATAGAAAGCCTCACTTATTAAGATGTATTTGATTTTGTTTAATGTATGTTTTCCTAAGAGATGTTAACATTTGGGAAAATTTAACATTAATATGTCTTATAGTCATATTTTTATACCTAATGTGATAAAAGATCTGCATTAGACCTTTTAATTTTTAAATTTCTCTGATTTTTAAACAGTATTTATTTATAGTAATTATATTGCAGTAGTGATATGTTTGGAAATATTCATTTTACTACTAGTTTTGTCAATATGTCATAATGTGCAAGGTGTGTTTCTTGCTGGGTTCTAATTGCCTGTTATACTGGAGAACATAGTTCTACTAATTGTACTAAGTAAGAGTAATTCACCCATGACACATTTTGTACTTACTGATTATGTTCTCACTCCCCAAAGTGTATCACACAGATGAGAAGAAAGAAAGATCTTTTGAGAAAATCGCAATCTAGTTACTTGGACATTTAAAGTTGAAAACTAAGTGAAAAACCACAACAGAAATGAGGCTACTTGGAAACCATGGCTTTCAACTTCAGCTACAAAGAACTATAATTTCAGGGAACCGACCTAGATGGTAATCTATTCAGTATTTAAAACTCATCATTTCTAAACAAGATCATTGTCACATTCATTTATTATTTTTAATGGGCTCTCTCAAGAAAACATTGAATTTATATTTTCGAAGACATTTGTTGCACACTAAATGCCAAGTAAAGATTATTAAAAAATCCTTATTGAAGTCTGACAGCAATGAAAAACATTTTCTACTAGTAGTGTAATTAACTCATAATTATGTAAGCAATAAATGCATAATTAGTTTTTTATTCTTAATATATTAATATTGTATACAATATTGGCCATAGTGCTGTAAATAATATTGACAAATTAAATCATCATTTCCATGTGTACTGCATATCAAATTCATGGAAGGAAGACATATTTCTAAACAGAGAGTTTAAGACGTTTCTACCACAGACGAAAAATTCCTGTCTTTGGGGATCAGAGGTTGGATGTCAATTGCCAACATTTAGGGGGAAGAGTTGACGATAATCTGTATTATGCAAAAGTAAACATTGGAAATAGGACCTATACTTTTCATGAGTACATCAGTTAATTTCTATTATTAATAACATTGTTTAGTTTTATACTATAAATCTTGCCACTTCTATGTCTCTTAAAATTTAATAATGTCTTATTAAATGAGTTAACAGAAAGAAAAAAACAATTTATAAGGAGATAGATTATGTCTATCTATGTTAAATAAAGACTTACACTGTCGATGTTCAGTCTATAACAGTTTTACGTTTTCCTTATTTGGGGGCAGTAAGCAAAAAACCACAATGCCTGAGGCAGAATATGCCTGAGGCAGAATATATAATACAACCCATATTTTAAGACTTTTTTTCTTAATAAAAAGAAGGTTTACTATACTGTTGTTATTGATAATTAAAAACTGGAAAATTCAAAGTTTATATTATAAATATATTTAGAGCTAAATGGAATATCCTTGTAATCGCACGTGAAGTCATGAAACAGAACCTTGTCAGCCTTCTAGAATTCTTATCCCAGTGTCTCAGTTCAGTCACAGATGCCTCCTTTCCTGCAAACCAAATTGTTCTCCCAACATTTACAGCATTCACTTTCTTGGGAATTTTTCTATTATTAATATTAAAGTGAACATTCTTTGATATGATAGTTTAATCTTGCTCAAGTTTGAAAAACATAATATATTTTAAGTTTGCGTAATCAATCTTCAGATTACCTTTCCATTTTTTACTGTTTTCTTACTATTTAGGGGGAGAAAATCCTTAGGTAATTTGGATTTCACATAATCTGGATTTGGTTGATGTCATAATCATGGCACAGTTTTAGGAGTTCCTTTCTTCCCTGTATTTCCTGAAAATAGGCAGCTGAATTCAGAGGCTTGATTCAATTGACGTTTGATCACTTTCTTAAAGTCTGGTGATGTATTCTTTCTTCAGGAAGCATATCATGTCTGCTTATGTGTCATTTGTTGAGGTTAGCAATCAGTTAAATTCTGTTCCTAGATTTGTTAATTGTTTGAGAGTGTAAAATGGTGATATTCTAATTCTAATATTCTTTTATATTTATTTAAGGAATAATAATTCTGTAGAGAGTTTTCCTTTCTCTACTATTAGTTTCCTCAGTGTTATAGTTCACAGAGGAATCACATCATAACAATAACACTATTTTTCCTAATTCTATAATCCTAATATTATTTTTCCTAATTCTATCTTTCCTAGAATTCAAATGTACTACTTATCAAGCGAATGAGTTGGTTCCTTGTCATTCTCTAAAAGTGATTAACTAGAATATTTTTTTATTTTGAGATCAATGTAGATTCATATATAATCATAAAAATACAGACAAATCCTATGTACCCTTTTAGCTGGGTTGTCCCAATGGTCATATCTTCCATATTGGTAAATATACGGGTATTACAATCTGGCAAGTGACTCTGGTACAGTCAAGATACAGAACTTTTCCACCACTACAAAGTTTCTTCTTGTTCCTTTCAGAGTCATCACTACTTTTTTTTTGTCAGACTCTTAGACAGAATCTCATTTTGTTGCCCTTGGTAGAGTGCTGTGTTGTCACAGCTCACAGCAACCTCCAACTTCTGGGCTTGGGCTTAGATGATTCTCTTGCCTCAGTCTCCCAAGTAGCTGGGACTACAGGCGCCCGCCACAATGCCCGGCTATTTTTCTGTTTTGTAGTTTGGCCCAGGCTGGGTTTGAACCTGCCACCTTCAGTATATGGGACCGGCGCCCTACTCAATGAGCCACAGCGCCGCCCAACCATCACTACTACTTTCACACTCCTAGCCCTTTCATAGCATCAGGTGACAACAACTCTTCATTATTTGTATAATTTTGTTCTTTATCTTCTTTGAATTAAAATATGAATTTGCTAGCTTTTATTTTAATATAAACTTGAGATTAAAAATACATTAAGTTATTATAATTTTGTTATTTGAAGAATTTTATATAAATGGAATTATATGATAAGTTCTTTTTTGGAATTTTTTTTCCTTCAGCAGAATTCTTGGGACATCAAGTTGTTGCCTGTATTAATAATCCCTTTTATTGCTAAGTGGTATTGCAGGTTACGATTGTATCACACACAGTTTGTTTAATAATTTACCTGTTGAAGGACATCTGAGTTAATTCTAATGTTTAGTTATTAAAAATCAAGATATTTTAGAAAATGTTCCCAAGACAAAATATGGACCTTGATGGCATCTGACTACCATCAGAGGCTTTTTTGGTGACTCTGTTCTATCTTTAGGATTAGATATTATTAAGCTTTGTGGAACAGCCTAATGCTTCTCAGATTTCAGACTCCAACCACACCATTCTAGACTATTAATGTGCCTAACTCCCCAAGAACTAGTTTGGATGTTTAATTAATTAAGACATGTTATTCCCGTGGCAATGTGGATGCTACCACATAAAAGCTTAAGCACCTGAAAAACAAAGAAATTCGAAAATAAAACTAAAGAATTCAAATTGATAACTTGTTCATACGCATAAATCCATATGCAATGGATTGCTGGCTTACAGAAAGAATTTATACCATGAAACAGAAATAGTAGAGGAAATAATTAGGTTGGCATAAGAAACAAAAGTGAGAAAAATCTGGAAAAGAAATTTATGAGTGTAGGAGAAAATAGAAAAGTAAAATAATTGCAAAATAAATTTTATTTCATTGAAAGTAGCATTTCTAGCTTTATCCACATTTCCACATAGAGATTCCACGATTTCATGTTCTTCAAAGAATCCAAGAATCCAGTGTACTCAATTCTAATATGAAGCCAGTAGATGAGCTAATACCCACATAACAGAAAAACTCCAATCAATTGAAGGTGGGTGGGCGGGGTGCTACGAGGGAGTAGGGAGAGGAAAGGGTATGGGGAACAGTGTGCTCCCACTTAATGGGCACAATGTTAGGGTATATGGCACACCGCCTGGGGGTAGGACACAATTATAAGAGAGACATTACCTAACAAATTCAAACATTGTAACCTAATTCTTTGTGCCCTCAATTAACCCGAAACAAACAACAAAAAAAGAATCCATGTAATTATAGCAACCCAATTTTCTTCTTAATATTCACCTGTTTCTTTTTTAGACTACTTTCTTCATAAATATTTACTGATAAATATCTCCTGTATTTCCAAGGAAAATCTCTAAACTTTTGAGTAGAGAAATGGCAAGAACTAATTCCTACAATTTTTTTAACTCTTCTTTACAAATATTTAAAAAAAAAATGAAGACCCTGGTTTCATCACCATGTTGCATTAAAATTTCAGCATTTGAAATTTTCCTAATAGATTATTATTTGCCACACACCAACACAGCTTTGTTATTAAAATTCACTTGACCTTAGCAATGTTAAGCTAACGGCAGTCCTAAAATAGCGTGTGTTTTCATTTTGTTTTTCACAAGTTGCATTATATTTTAATGACTAAATTTTTTTACCTTAGAAAATCTTTAAAGTATTGTTCAGGTTCCATGAAGTCATATTTATGCACTATATATGTTATATGTCAATTACAGAAATAATACAAAATTCTGGGCTGTCTTCAATTTAATGATTTCCATCATCTCTACTGGGACTTTTATGATGTTTATAAGATTTAAAGTACTGCTAGAACTAAACTGTTAGCATAACAGTTTCCTGTCCCCTTTCCAGTTTTAGTTTCCTTTCCCTTTTGCCAGGCTAGATCTTAAGAAATTACCCTCAAAATACAGTTAATTAAGTTTTCTTGCTGACTTAGTTATCATGCAACACAATGTTAACAGAAGAGCAAGTTGCACAGTTTCTCCCTTACACTACATTCAACACTAACCATTTCAGATTTCATTTTATTCCTTTGCACATCTAACATCCAAATCAGAAAAAAAAAATTTAGTTTAGTGACTATATCACTCATGTAACAAAACTCCAATTATATAGTGAGTTTTTTAAATCTATGATATAAGTAAAATAGCAATTGTAGTACTATAGGTCTGGTGGAGGTCTAAACCCTCATTTAATTTATAAGAAAATAGAACAAGGCTATCCATGTTTGCAGTACAACAATGAATGAAATTATATAAAAAAATACAAAGTCTTGTCTTTGCTCAAATAGAAAATGAAAGTAATTAATTTATGAAATGATAAGGAAAAATAAGGAATGACATATTTAAGATTTGATGGATCTGATACCATATGTACCACATCATATAATAAGAGGATTACAGAATAACTTCTGGAGGGGAGAATTCCATACAGGCTTTAAGTCTGAATCAGTGAATATATGGTGAGATTAGTCTGAAAAATCTTTCAATTTATTTTTTTCATATTTTTTATTAAGTCATTTGTACATAGATCATGAATACATTTATGCTGGAGCATCAACTTCTTTTTTATCATAATGTTTTAATGAAGGGAAGTCAGAGGATAATATGAACTGAGGTTCAAGTGTATTTGTTTTAATCAAGTTCTTTTTAGAAAACATTGTTAGTTCCTTCAGTGTCATAGATCTATGTATCCCTTAATATTCTGTCATTGTGAATATTTCTGTTCAATTTTAGAAGACACATTTACAACTAGCAATCAGAAGCAATTTTAAAGTTAAATTATGTTTGGATTTCTATAAAACACTCCTCTCCAATCTACTTTCCACTTGTTGGGAAATTATACTATTTAAAATAATAAAAAATGCACTTTTTATACATTATTATGCATTAATAATGTAACAGCAAGTTGTATTCATTTATATATACAGCTTATATTCTTACATCAAAGAATTCCTTCTTTTTTATTTTAGTCATTTTCAAGGAGGATGGTTTGATTATTTAAAGTTTTGCCTTACTTAGTCTTTATATAAAACCGAAAATTATTACAAAAATAATTAGAACACTGAACTCACAAAAGAGAGGAATACTTATAAATTATTTTAATAGAATAATATTGCAAGAGAACTAAATCTCACCTTAGGAATTTTCTTATCAGATAGCATTAATAAGATCTTCCTAAAATAATAATTTTCTCAGCCATTAATTCCCTACAATTACAGTAAACTCTCTTTATAAACCAGAGTATATGCAATTTTTTGTGTGTATCTTCTAGATGAAATCAACTTAACTTGATGCATATCTTGACATTACAAGTTAGATGGGCAGGGAGCATGATCAAATTAATGCCATCATGGATATCATTGTGTTCCAATCCACAAGACCATATAAACAAAAAGAGATTTTCCTTGTATTGATATTAATTTAAAATATTATTAATAAAATATTAATGGAATTATAATTGCTCTTCTCTTATACAAGACACATATCTTGACACTCACTTACTGTGTTCTGTACCACATACATATTCACAATGAATCCAAATTACAACTCTTCATTTGCTAAATGCCTGCATAGATTTTGACAAATGTTACACATGGTATTAACTAAAAATAAACAAGTCTTGTTTAATCTACTGAAACTCTAAATGAAGCTTGAATAAGGTTGTATCATATGAAGCTGAAAGAGATTGTCAAATTGATAAATTTCAACTAAGTCTCAGTAAATTCAGCAAAAAGGGGAGGGGGAAGGTCACCACGCTTGTAATTTGATAGTCCTACTTAAAAGTTCTAGTAAATGGTGGGGTTCTCAATGGAATAAAATGCAGAGGAACCTTTGCACATGGCTATTGGAAGTTTTATTTGCTTAAATACAGAACCATATACATTTTTCAGTATCAGGACAGGGGAACGATATGATTAATTGGACTGAGATTGAGTTACAAAACCAAAGAAATGAAGATTTGGAAACCAACTTGGCTGCTCATGGTTGTGGTCCCAGAAAAGATAGACTGTGTGTGAATCTATTTATTTAATTTTTAATTAATAGATTATAATTATATATATATATTGAAGTAAAGTGTGATGTATCCAATTATGGATGTATACCTTGCATAATGATCAAATCTGGGTAACTAATTTATCATCTCAAATACTCATCATTTCTTTGTGGTGAGAGCATTTAATATCCCCTTTTCTGGTTATTTTAAAATATGAAACACACTGTTGTTACTTACAACCATACCTCCCCAGCCTTTGGTAACCCCTATGCTACTTTCTGCTTTTGTGAGAAAGCAGTATTAGTATATACACATAATGGAATGCTGTAGTACACATTTTTTATTTATATCCTCATTGATGGACATTTTGTTTGATTGCATATTTTGGCTATTATGACTAGTGCTGTAATAAACATGGGAATGCAAGTGTCTCTTCACCATACAATTTCCTTTCCTTTGACCATGTAATGAGTAGTGAGATTATTGGATTATATGGGAATACTATTTTTAATTTTCAAGGCACTTCCATATGGTTTCCATAATAACTGTACTAATTTACAAACCCACCAACAGTATATAAGAATTCTCCTTTCAGATTTTAGGCTGTACTACAAAGTCATAGTGGTCAAGATAGCATGCTACTGGCACAAAAACAGAGACATAGACATTTGAAATCAAATAGAAACCCAGGAAATGAAACAAACATCTTACAGCCACCTAATCTTCAATAAACCAGAAGAACATAGACTGGGGAAAAGGGTCCCTATTCAATAAATAGTGCAGGGAGAACTGGATTTCCACATGTAAAAGCTTAAAACTGGATCCACACCTTTCGCTACTCACAAAAATTGATTCAAGATGGATAAAAGACTTAAATTTAAGGCATGAAACAATAAAAATCCTCAAAGAAAGCTTAGGAAAAACACTGGAAGATATCAGCCTAGGGAAAGACTTCATGAAGAAGACTGCCATGGCAATTGCAACAACAACAAAAATAAACAAATGGGACTTAATTAAACTAAAACACTTCTGTACAGCTAAGAAGACAACCAAAGCAAACAGACAACCTACACAGTAGGAAAGGATATTTGCTTATTTTGAATCAGACAAAACCTTGATGACTAGGATCTATAGAGAACTCAAATTAATCCACATGAAGAAAGTCAACTATCCCATATATCAATGGACAAGAGACATGAATAGAACCCTCTCTAAAGAAGACAGATGGATGGCTAAGAAACATATGAAAAAATGCTCATCATCACTAATTATTAGAGAAATGCAAATCAAAACCACCCTGAGATACCATCTAACCCCAGAGAGAATGGCCCACATCACAAAATCTCAAAACTGCAGACGCTGGCGTGGATGTGGAGAGAAGGGAACACTTTTACACTGCTGGAGGGGGGTAATACAACCTTTTTGGAAGGAAGTGTGAAGAATGCTCAAAGAACTCAAGCTAGACCTCCCATTTGATTCTGCAATCCCATTACTGAGCATCTACCCAGAAGGAAAAAGATCCTTTTACCATAAGGACACTTGCACTAGACTGTTTATTTCAGCTCAATTTACAATGGCCAAAATGTAGGAACAGCCTAAATGCCCACCAACCCAGGAATGGATTAACAAGTTGTGGTATATGTACACCATAGAATACTATTCAGCCATTAAAAAAAAAAAAATGGAGACTTTACAGCCTTTATTAACCTGGATGGAAGTGGAACACATTATTCATAGTAAAGCATCCCAAGAATGGAGAAGCATGAATCCTATGTACTCCATTTTGATATGAGGACAATTAATGACACAGTGGGAGTGGAGGAAGGTGAGAGTAGAGAGAGAAAGAAGGAGCAAGGGGGGTGTGGTCTTGGTGTGTGCCACATCTTTTGGGGGCAAGACACAATTGTAAGAGGGACTTTACCTAATAAATGCAATCAGTATAGCCTGGTTTCTTGTACCCTTAATGGAACCACACCAATAAAAAAAAAAAAAAGAATTCTCCTTTCACCATCTTTTCACCAACATTTGTTAGTTTTTGTCTTTTGAAAATAGTCATTCTAATTGGGGTGACATGATATCTTGTGTTTTTGATTTTCACTTGTTTGGTGATTAGAGATGTTAAGCATTTTTTTTTTTTCATAAAACTTTGGGCATTTGTATCTTTGGAGAAATAGCTATCCAGATCTTTTGCCCATTTTTAATCAGATCATGTTTTCCATTGAATTGCTTGAATTCCTTATATGTATATTCTTGATGTTAAAAAAAAATCCTAAAATTTGTTTCAAACAACAAAATACCCTGAATAGCAAATGCAATTTTCAGCAAAAGGAACAAAGAGGGAGTCATGATACTACCTAACTTTAAATTAGACTAAAAATCAATAGCAATCAAAATAACATGATATTAACCTAAAAACAAACAAGACACAAACCAGTGGAACAGAATATATACCCAGAAATAAACCCTTACTTCTACAGCCACCTGATTTTTGACTAAGGTTACAAGAAGACACATTGGGAAAAGGACATTCTCCTCAATTAATGGTACTGAAAATAATAGATATTCACATGCAAAGAAAAAGAAAATTAGAACCTTATCTCTCACCCCTTACAAAAATAAAATCTGAAATTGATTATATACTTAAAAGTAAGACCCCAAACCATGAAATTACACACACACACACACACATATACATACATACATACATACATACATATATATATATGAGAAAAGCTCCATGACATTGGTCAGGTCAAAATGTTTTCTAGGTAAGACCACAAAGTAACAAAACAAATATAGGCCCATGATGATTATTTTACATCAAATTGAAAATAACTCCTGCAGTGCAAAGGAAACAGTAACAAAGTGAAGAAAGACATATGGAACAAGAGAAAATATTTACAAACTACCCAATTAAATCCACCTTTTTTATCTGTATATTGAGAGCAAAGAAATATTCCATTTTTTTTTTTTATAGAAACAGAGTCTTACTTTATTATCCTCACTAGAGTGCCGTGGCATCACACTGCTCACAGCAACTTCCAACTCCTGGGCTTAGGCTATTCTTTTGCCTTAGCCTCCCAAGTAGCTGGGACTGCAAGTGCCTGCCACAATGACCAGCTATTTTTTTGTGGGGGGTTGTTGCAGTTTGGCCAGGGCTGGGTTCGAACCCACCACTCTTGGTATATGGGGTTGGTGCCCTACTCACTGAGCTACAGGTGCCACCCAGAAATGTTCCAAATTCTTAAAAAGTCAAATAGACACAATAACTGAAAATAAAGTATGATTCAAGATTTATTTAATTATTATTTTCTATATAAGGCATCATTTGAACAATTGACAATTTCTGAACAAGGTCTGTGATTTAGAAAATAGTATAATTTTAGTATTGTGATTTTTATGAATTAGACTTTGGATATGTATTAATACAAGAATATCCTTTTTCTTTCTTTTTTTTTTTCCAGAAATACACACTTATTTAGGGATAGGTGAACATTTTGTCTTCAACTTACTCTCAGATAGTTTAGAAAAGTGGGCAATCAATAAAGCAATATAAAAAATGCTATTTGAAAAATAAGTGAAATATTTATATGAATTGCTCAATGTTATACATTTTCTGTACATACTGAATTACATCAAAATTAAAGGTTAAAAAAATTAAAAAGTTATGAAGAATCTCTCTCTTATATATTTACTTTGATGCATTGAATACAATAGTTATTTAATATCAATTATTAGGGTTACTCAACTAAATCAGAATTATAGCAAGCCTATAATTTGTGCATATAATAGAGACGAAAATAAAATATGAGATCTTTTTATTGTAGTGTAATGAATCACAAGGTCTTTTCTTTATATAGTAAATATTTTTATAACATAAGCCTAATTTTACATAATCCTGATGACAGTGTGTAAATGACTTATGTGAACTTTGTATAATTTAATGTTACTATTGGAGTATTTTTAAGCTCATATTCATCAAGACCATTTCCAATGACAGAACTGTAAAGCTGTAATAATAGCACTTGTAGCCTCAAGAAATTAAGGCTCTCCCTCTTTATTCTCCTGGACAACCTCTCTGGCCCCTTCCACACTTGTTGAACAAAGCCTTTGGAATGGGCCCTAGTAGTCAATAATAGGGCTTTTTCTCTGTCAAGCAAAGATTGAAGCTACATTGGGGGATAGTGGGGAAAGAGTGTGGATGGTGGAGACATAGAGGAATCTTATCTTTGGGCTCTGTCCTTCTTCTCTCAACATATGTTGGGCCTCCTGAGAATCAGTCTGGCTTAGAGAAGGTCCTCTGTGGTTTTGGCGGGTCAACTTGGCCCTTGGACTTAGCAAGTGAGCCTCACTTTCCCATCCCCTACTCCTTTGCTAATGGCCTTTTTAGAGTGCTGAAATTTTCCCATTACCTGTCAGAACTGTTGTCTAGAGGAGGACAGAAAGTGATGATCCAGGCCTCAAGGAACAATCTGGAGTGAATATCTTTGTCGCAGAGTGATTTTTGGTCTTTTGGATATACACCTGAGGAATTGCAGGATCAAACGGCAGGTCTACTTTTATATCCCTGAGTATTGTCCATAATTCTTTCCAAAAGGGACGTATTAGCTGGCACTCCCACCAGCAATGAAGAAGCATTCCTTTTTCTCCACATCCATACCAACCTCTGTAGTTTGGGGATTTTGTGCTGTGGGCTACTCTTACTGGAGTTAGATAGTATTTCAGAGTAGTTTTGGTTTGCATTTCTCTGATGATTAAATA
>CAUYON010191387.1:0-10493 GCA_963573935.1 Arctocebus calabarensis
ACTTTGGTATTGTCAAAACAAGTGCATTTAAAAGAGTCCGTTTTAAGATTTAGAAAGGCTTTCACTTATTCCCTAACCCATGTCAGTCCTGCCACAAGTTCCCCTGTGGATCTGGTGTTTGGGAGCACCACAGAGGAAGCAAGTGGGGCAGGATAACACCCTACCTCCTCCACCATCCACATTGAACCCCTTCTGGTGACACTCTCTCCTCAAATGGCCTGGTTCAGGATTCCCACAGTTGAAACTCACCTGGCTGGACTTTCACAAGGCAATCTGAAGACAGTTGTCTCCTTGCCTGTCTTGTACCTGACCACGGGGATTGGTGGCAATAACACCTCCTAACCTTTTAATTTTGGGGCATTCTTGTCGCCTCCAGGTTGCGGTTGTTGAACAAGAACACGGCCAAGTTCAGTAACCAATTTGATTCACTTTGGGTTCACAGAGCCTTAGGTTGGAGTTTCCTGTGGATATCAGGAGATGATTAGCTAATAAAATGAGTATTAATCATCATTCTCCCTTTCTCTGATTCAGGGTCCAAGTTAATACTCTTTTGGACTGCTTCCTCTAGTCTTCCCTTTAAGGAGGCTGGATTTTTATCCTGATGCTGGGTCAGCTCAGGAAAAGTTTATTTGCTTTACTTCTACTTCCCATAGGCCTTCTATAAAACAGGTCTGCCTGTGATCCCTGGATGCTTAGTCAGTCTCTCCTGCTTTCCCTGTTTAATACAATATTTTTTCTACCCAAGGTCTTGAGTAGGAAATACATTTGCCCCATCAGTCAGTTTGAATAGTAGCGTGTGGTCTCTTTGCCCTGTGTTGTGCAGCTGTTGTTATATGTTGCTTTTCATTTGTAGTACAACAGGACTCTAAAAGCATTAGCTCCCTTCAAGTCAAATCAAACGTGTTAGTGAAACGCTGAAACTTCCCAGAATTTATTGCCTACTGTCTGTTATGGGTGGTTTACTCACATAGTCTTCCTCTAGCTCAGGTAGAGGAAGAAGAGGAGAGACCCAAAACTGGGGTCTCAGGGGAGCAGAGAGTAAGACTGGGGTCTCTTCTAACCTATAAGCCGGCAGAAAGTCCTTCATTTTTGGTCCCTCCTTCTCTTTACTGAATGGGTTTTTCCCTTATGGAGGAAGGTGGTGCCAGCAAACCACCAGAGGGGGAACATTTGGCCCCATTCTGAGAACCCCAAGAGATCTGGCCACTCGAAGGTGCGCTGTGGCCCTAGGCATCAGAACACTGGTCCTGTGGTCCTGGTTTGACGTCCTGCCTGTGTTCCCGCCACCTGGGCCACACTATTCCTTCACCGTCAACACCACTGAGGTCGTCATCTGGTCCGCAACTACAAGGAACTCCCACTGCCCCTGAGGTGAACAAGCTCCCTGGGCCTGCCTCCATGCTTGCCCAGAAGCCCCTCTGGTGCCACGCAGACACAGTCACAGGCTGCGTGCCACTGGCCCCCAGACCAGACCCTGTGTGCCACTGCTGCAACTTAACTTGTCACTCCACGCAGTAGTACCAAGGAGACACGGACACCCACTCATTGTCACGGCCACTCCCATATTGCCCCACCACCTAGCAGACTCACTCCACTGCCCCGACACAGACACTGACTTTCACACAAGAAAACAGACTGCTGCTAGAAGATGGTGGCGGGCCTGGAGGGAGGCCCTTTCTTTGTCCCAGGTGAGGACCAGGTAGGGTAGGAAGGCAGTGCAGGGACAAGACAAAAGGAGGCAGGGCAGATGGGGGCGGTCCACACCATGGGTTTCCTCAGGATGTCCAGCCCAGTGTGCAAGGAGGCGGGTGACAATAGGAAACAAGGCAAAAGCCTACAGCTCCTGATATTTCCAGGCAGTCTCCCACCTAAGTACTAAACAGAGCTCATCCTGCTTAGCTTCTCAGATCAGGCATGTTCAGGGTGGGATGGCTGTGGATGAGTAGGGCTGCACCCGAGTGCCCCAAGAGGCAGAGCAGGGTGTCTCTGTCCCATCCAGCCCTCCCAGCCACTGGCTGTGACCATGCTGCCCAGGGTTCAGCAACAGGAGCCCAGAGCCCCTGAGCAGCTGAGGCCAGGGGCCACTAGCATGTGGGGGGCAGGCTTCCCAGGCCTGCCTGGAGTGGGCAAGCGTCAGGTCACCACTGATAGCCACAAAGCACCTCTCCAACCCAAGAGAGAGCCACAGCTTCCCTGTCCTTGTGGATGCTTGGTGACCTTCCCAGAGGCCTGGGTTACACCAAGGGGCAAGGCGAGGGGGGAGGGCGAAGCCTACACCATAGCCACAACCCTGCCTCTTTGTCCTCTTTCAACCTGGTGTTCATTCCACCACTCCCCATGTCCCACTCACCATCCGGTGTGGAGAATGGGGCTGTTCAGTTGCCCCTAGTCAACCACTTGCCTCTAGGGGGCATGGGAAAGTCATCAGCTTACCTCCCCCTGGATTGGGCCCCTACCTTGGAACCCTCAACCCTTCTTGAGATTGCTACTGGGGGATGTCAGATCTATGCCCTTTTGTTCTTGTTCTGGCAGTGGTGAACCCATCTTCTCACTGAGAACAAGGATGCCCTCGAATGGTCGTTGGCATGTATGCTCCACTTGGAGAGTGGCACATAGGTGTATAAGCTCACTGCCCAGGAATACATGGATATAAAGTTACTTTCATGAAAAAAAGCAGTATTAGTTGGTATAGATAGCACAGTTCCAACAGACTTCATTCACTCTTAGGACGAAGTGTAGATCAAACCTCCAGGAAGGAAGCTTTCATGAATGTGTGAAAAGCACACTATGGACTTGCTCTTAGAAGCCTTCCAAAGAGAAGAAGTGGCATTCCAATCTGAGTGGGATACTGCTGGCAAAAAGCTAGAACAGTGGCAAAACTCTCTTCACTGAGATCAAGCACACACTTGAATGGCCTGTGGACGTTGGGCTCCTGTGGGCTATTGGTTCATGATTGTGAAAACTCACTTTCCAGACCTCTTCAGGGACAGAGTTATTTGTGTGACAAAAAAAGTATTGGCTGATGTACATAGTGCATTGGCAACAGACTATATACATTATTAAGAACAAAGTGCAGATCAAACATCCAGTAATGGAGCTTTTATATACATTTCAAAGCACACTCATGAGTAGCTCTCAGAAATCTTACTTTTAATAAGAAGAAAGTGCATTTCACTATGAGCCAGATACTGCCAGTGAAAAGTTGGAGCAGTGGCAAACCTCTCTTCAGACTGAGAACAACCACATACTAGAATGGCCTTTGAAACTTATGCTCTGCTTGTCGAGGGGCACATAGGCCTAAAAGCTCACTTCCCAGGCATCTTTAGAGACACAGTTACATGTGTGATAAAACCAAGCATTGGCTAGTATAGAGCACACATTGTCAGGGAAGGGAGCAGAAGCAGAGCCCCTATTCTCTCAGTCACACCCACCACCAGGGCTTGGCCCGTGACCCTGGTTTGGGGAAATCTGCAGTCTTTGCCCCTGTGGCCACAACTTAGGACAGGGTGGGAAGCAGCTGCTTCCTGGCATGGAAAAGAACCTTTTATTTCTAGTCACCTTTCACCAGGAGGAAGGGGCCTGGCCATTTGTGGCTTAGTCCTTTCTCCTTCTCTGTGGACCTGGGGCCAGGGGCTTTTAGAACCGTACTCAAATGCAGTGTTCGTTTCTCCAGGCCATGCATATTTCATGGGACACTCACTGCATGTAAAGCCCTCTGAAAATAGCTTAGGACATTGGATGACCAAGAAAGCAGACATGAGTAACAGAGGAGGCTGGGTGAAAAGACAAAGAAACACATGTGAATCTGTCAAACTTATTGTCATTGTTACAGAGAAAAAACCTTAGGGGGATGATGAAAGACTTTAAATCCTTTAAACTTATTGTCATTGTTACAGAGAAAAAATGTTAAGGGAACAATGAAAGACTAGGATGGGAATAATTATCAACACTGTCCCTCTACACACTCTGGGTCACACAGAAATCCCCTTACATATCCCTCCCCTGTGGCTGAGGTCACCAGTGAGAATTGGAAGGGCTTTGGGTGGCCTTGTGGTAAAGAACTCCAGCTGCACAGGGAGGTGGGGGAGGGATCCACTTTTAGCAACTGAGGATGTTCAGAATTTTCTTTGTAGCAGCCTGGTAGAAGAAGGGGAGGCAGGTGGTTGTGTCCCAGCTGGAGTGCACCTGGAGGTTCTGAACTTCATGCAGCAGCTGTACCACAAGCTGTGCAGGGGACCCCTCGGGCAGCGACCCCTCCCTGGCCTCTCCCTGTGCGGGCTCCACATTATTAATGAAAAGGAGAGAGGGGCAGATCTCTGAGACCCCTGCAGTCTCCCCTGTTCATACCCACCCTGCCTGTATGCTCTGATCACCACCCTGCTGCTGGAGTGCTGTGGGCCCTGAGTGGGCTTCTTGGCAATGCTTGGGTGGCCTCAGAGAATCCTCCATGCTGCTTGCTCCTCATTTGGACCACCAAGCCCTATGGCTGCAGCAGCCTGGCTTGGAAGGACAGGTGCCCTGGAGCTGCCTCATCCACCTACTGCTGAGCTGGGGCCACCTGTTGAGCCAGACCCTGATGCTGCAACATGAGCACCTGCAGCTGCCTGGGCAGCCAGGCTGACTCTTTCTCATCATTGACTAGAGCAACGTTAAAAATTTCTACCTACAGTGAAGAAGTGGGTATTCTTGTGGAGGGTACATGGCATACAGGGACACAGGAAAGCACAGAAAAGCCCTCCCCACCTGGGGTGTCTCAGGGGTGCACCTGTGGTTCACAGGTGGCACAGTGTCTTATCACTGGCTTCCAAGGAAGGGATGGGTGTCAGGAGAGATCAGAAGGCAGGGAAGCCAGGAGAACAAAGGTCTCTGGCAGACACACAGAGGGAGCAGGAATGGTGGACAGAAAAGGGACATGAAGAATGAGGCTTACCTTGACTTGTTGGTGCTCTAGATCCTACCAGATGTACTGTCTGGGCCAGAAGATTCCTCAGAAGTCCCCAACAAGGGAGGTGCAGTGAGTCTACCTCCTGCACTGTGTGACCTGGTACAGCCCCTCTCCACAGAATCACCATCTGTGCTCGATGTTCCCCAGCCCTCCCAGGGTCTTTCCTCTTAGTGGGAGCTATTCCAGTTATCCTTGCCATTGTTAGTCATTGGGCTGAGCTGGGCCTGCAGCTGATGGTTCCATTTCCTGGTGCCTTGCAGGAGCTCCTAAGGGGCCACAAAAGAGTCTGAGAAGGTATAGAGGCTGCCAGGTGCTCCCATTCTGGAGCCAGCCCTAGCATCGCCATCACCTTGGTCTTGTGCAGCTCCTGGCGTGCCAGATGGGCCACCATGACAGCATAAGTTTTCTCTTTCAGGAGCTTCTCCTTGGTCTGCCTTCTCAGCAGGAGCTCTCTAGGCAGGGAACTTTTCCTTTGTTAGTTGCTGATGGGCCACTGGGTATTAACATGAATCCAGCAGGGATGGGTCCCTTTCCTGCAGCAGACAGTGTGAGGAAGACCCTGGACATGAGGGCAGGTGGTGGCCTGTGTCCAGACTCTGAGCCTGTGCCCAGTGGAGTGTAGCACTGTAGATCTCTTCTGCGTATGTTTTCCAGGCTCAGGCCTGATTCTCAGTCCAAGCCTTTGGCTACAGAGATCTCCTAATGTCCAACAGGCCTGATGGCATAGGATGGCAAGGATGGCTTACTGGCTGGAGCTTGATGATGGCAGAATGATGGGGAGCCCAGGCCTGATCATGGAAGTGAGGTCTGGAGAGGAAGTGGTGCCCCTCTCTCTCGTGAAAAGGCTCTCTGTGCTCTGCACCCTTCAGCCATGTCCTCTGAAAACCCAAATCTACTTCTCTCCTCACAGTGAGTGTCACAGAGCTTGGGGAAACTGGGGATGAGACATTTGTCTTTGTAGCTCTGCAACAAAAACCTCATTTCAACTTATCCAAGTGTAAGTAAAAACAGTTGTGTCCCTACTTGACCGTATGAAAAGAGAGACCCCACCCAATTTGCCCTATATCCACTCCCTGGCAGAGGGAGAGGTAGAAGTCAAAAGCAGACTTCTTACCCAGTATCCCATACTTTTTCCACCATCTCCTCACATCCCCTATGGCCTCCTATGCCCAGGGGCCTACCCTAGGTAACCTCACATTCTCAAGTCAGTAGCCACCATTACAAGGAGTCTGAGAGCAAATTTCACATTCAATTTCCTTTTTCTTATTTATATAAGAAGAGGGAAAATTGTGTTTCAGTTGACAGTCCATCATTTGTGGATAGGAAAAGCAATGGTGCTCATGAGAACTGTAAACCCTTCTGCCACATTCAACTTTCCAAAGATTTTATTTGTTTTTTCATTTGTTTACTTCACAGCTTTTACAAAATAATCTTATTGTGTTCACTGTGTGATTTTATGACACAAACAACAATACACGGTGTTGTGATTGTCACTCCATGACTTAAATGGACGAATAACATGGCTTACAAAAGGCAAGAATGGCATCTAAATTCTTGAAGCTCATGAGTTTTGCCCGGAATGTGCACATGCCAGGGGGAAATAACAAAGGCAGAGGTAGAAATGGAAGCCTTTAGTTGGGAGGAGCTGTGTAGTGTGCAATGTGGAGTCTGACAGCAGGGTCCTTCCCTTGCACAAGTGTGACAGCCACACCCCAGCATAGATTGAACTTTGACATCAGTATATCCTAATGGCAGAAGGGCAGTGAACACACATGCCTAGTGAATCTTGGAACCTAACAAAAAGAGGACAAGCGAAGCATCATTTCAGAGAGAACAATGCCCATGTCACAATCTTACAAATCAATGCAGATGTTATCCTTAAGTACATTATTGCTTTTTGGCTTTCCAGAGATTCTAGGAAAACTTATGCTTTGCAAAAATGTCCCATATTAACCACGTGACAGCCATAGAACCTCAGGTTGACAATATGTGGGGAAGATTTGAGGCTGTGAAGTTCAGTTTGCAAGGGTCTGACACACAGAAGAAAAGTAGATCTCACTCCAAATAGAACCAAGTGAATGTGAGGAGAGAACTCACTCACAAATATCACAGTCTCTCCAGAAAGTAGAAAGCTGGGAGCAAAGTGAACCAAGCGTGTTCTCCCATCATCACTCAGAGATGTTACTGGTGTCTGAGTTAAGGGAGTGAAGGAGACTGAGACTTCTCAGTCCTGAATTCTGTGCTTTTTAGACCCCTTCCACTTGAAAATCTGAATGGAATGAGAGAAACCAGAAAGGGAGTGAAGAGCTGGGGTACTGGACCATGTGATCAGGGACAGGCTCTGGGAGGTAATGTCAATTCTGAGGGGCATGGTGATTTCACTACATTCCACTCCTGCCCACCTAGTCCCCAGTCTTTGCTTGGTAGTTGGGGAGGGGAGCCCAGGGCAGGGACATAGGGCCTTGGGGACAGGAAGTCACAGAGACCAGGGAGGGAAGGTTTGGGGAGGCAAGAGGCTGGGAATGAGTCAAGAATTGGAGGAATCACCAGCTCAGAGTCATTGTAGGCAACTGGGGGTGAGTGGGAAGTGTGTGTTGAGGAGCCAGGACTGGCTGAGGAGACTTTGGTGAGGGAACCAAGGGGCACTGTGGGGATAGTCTCAGGCATGGCACAGACTGTAGCCATGGTTCTGCAGTGGGTGGGGGTCTTGGGGTGTGTTGAAAGCTGATACCCTGGCATGTTGTACCTTTTTCCTGGCTCTGGACTGTTTTTCTTTTTGTATTTCTTCTGACATCCCAGGTGGTGGCAGAGGAAAGTGGGATCTATGGGAATGGGAATGGGAACTTATTTATGAGATCCAGGTAACTACAGCACACATCAAGATAGACTCCACTCCCTACTGGGGCAGAAAGAAAACTGAGCCAGAATAGGAGAGACCTGGAGCTACTAAGACATGTGGGTATGTCTTCAAAGCGCCCCACCCATTGGTTGATGAGAAAGATGGAAGGGTAAGGGGGTGTGGCAGGGCTTCCCAGTGGAGTAAAGTCACAGTGGAATTTCCCCATGTGTGCAGGCCCTGGCCCCACTCACTCCAGTAAGGGTGGGGCTCAATAGGACCATTCTTGGCCTCCTTCCAAGAATTCTATTACCTGCTGCACCTGAGAGGCCACTCTTTTGGCTTTACCCTCTTAAGCCTCTGAACTCCCAACCTCCTCTTCACCCGTAGCCTCTGATCCCAGATCTCATGACAGCCGTGTGCAGACTTCCTTATTCCAGAAATCAAATCCACAGAACCCAACTGGTCTTCAGAAGCTCCCTTTCTCAATGGTCCCTTCTTTGATCTCGGAAGTGTCTCTGGTCCCCTAGCAGCCAGATCCAGTGCAAGGCACTCCTCCTGCTTTCCCAGATGTTCCTCCTCCTGGACCCTGAAGTCAGTCCCCTTTCCTCTGAAAGCAAGCTCTGAGTCCAGACATTTCTTTAGCGAGGGTCCTTCCAAACCTCGGTATGTCTGCAGAGAAAGTCAATCACTGCTGCCCCCAGCCTGTCTCCTCATCCCAACCACAGACCTGACCTACTCAGAACTTCCAGGCCATTTCTTGACCCCGGTCCTTCCTTTCCTCTTCTTCTCCAATCTTCTAAGAAGTGATGCTATCCGTGTTGGCCAGGGATGCATCATCTTCCCCCTTCTTCATTCCTCCTCAGGTGACTTCCCCACTCTAGCACCAGCCACCTCTCCTGCTCACTGCTTTCTCCCTTCAGCTAGCCCTGCCTTGAAACCCACAGCTCCCTAGTCAGGAAAATGCCTGGCCCTTAGGCTGGGCACTCCTTTTACCTCCCAGAAGTCTCTCCTCTTCTCCTACAAACCACCTCAAAACACAGGCTCCCTGTCTCATCCCCAGATGAGGTTTCCTCCACCAGCATTCTCAAGTTAGGGGCATGCAGGTATATGCCAGATTTACACAAAAAATTACTGTCCAGACATCAAAAGAATTAAAGTATGAAAATAGGGAAAAGGGACAAGATGGCTGACTGGAGTCAGCTTTTGACAGAAGCTCCCATACAGGGGGAAGGATTATGATCAGAATGTACCCAACAAAGCTGAAGCCTGGGAGCCGAGGTGACAGTGGTAAGTCCTTCACTTACCACTGTGGTAAGTTCTTTATAATATACTCTTAGCTGTTTTGAAATGTACCCTTGCATTGTATAAACCAGGTGAGATTCCGCCAAATACCCTCACTCCATTCGCCCTTCCCACCTGTCCCCTCTTTCTTTGTATGAATGTATTAGTGTATACATGTTGATTTCATAATACTATTGAGTACATTGGATATGTTCTTTCCTGTTTTTGAGATACTTTAGCAGGAAGAATATGCTCCAGCTCCACCCAGGTAAACATAAAAGATGTAAAGTCTCCTTCTATTTTATAGTTGCATAGTATTCCATGGTATACATATACCACAATTTGTTTCTCCATTCATGGGTTGATAGTCATTTATGCTGCTTCCATAACTTGGCTATTGTGATTTGGCCTGCATTAATATTGCAAATATCTTTGTTGTAAAATGATCTTTGTTCATCTGCTACAAATGTCTTTGTTGTAAAATGAGTTTTGTACATTTGGTTAGATGCCTACTAATGATATTTGAGGATCTAATGGTAGGTCAACTTTTGGTTCCTTGAGAATGCTCCATACTTTTTTTCAGAAAGGCTGCATTAGTTACAGAGTGCTCTCCCTATTACATAATGTTCTCCCTATTATAGAATGCTCTCTCTATTACAGAATGCTTGCCTATTACAGTATTCTCTCCTATTACAGAATGCTCTGCCTATTACAGAATTTTCTCTCTTATAGAATGCTCTCCCTATTACATAATGCTCTGCCTAATAAAAAAACTCTGCCTGCCACAGAAGGATCTGCCTATTACGGAAATCTCTGCTTGTTACAGAATGCTCTCCATATTACAGAATGCTCTGCCAATGGCAGAATGTCTATTACAGAATGCTCTACCTATTACAGAATGTTCTTCCTATTACAGAAAGATCTGCCTATTACAGAATGCTCTGCTTGTTAGAAGAAGCTCTGCCTATTAAAAATTGCTCTCCCTAATACAGAATTGTTTTCCAATTACAGAATACTCTTCCTATTTCTTAATGCTCTGCCTATTCCAGAATGTTCTCCTTATTACAGAATGTTCTGCCAATTATGGAATGTTGTCCCCATAACAGAATGCTCCACCTATTACAAAATGCTCTCCCAATTACAAGATGCTCTGCCTATCACAGAATGTGCTCCCTAAAATAGAATACTCTCTGTAAACACTAATTAATAATTAGATTTCTGAAATCTCTTTCACAATTTCAACTTACTACTATAAAAGAATGGTCTACCTATTACAAAAAGTTTTTCCTATTATGGAGTGCTCTGTTATTAAGGAATGTTCTCCCTATTACAGAATTCTCTGCATATTAGAGAAAGTTCTATTACAAAAATTGTCTCCTTACTACAGAATTATCTTCCAGTTACAGAAAGCTCTCACTATTACAGAAT